>CABFVZ010001540.1:94084-105801 GCA_902151445.1 Timema monikensis | reverse complement strand
AAAAAAAAAAAAAAAAAAAAGTGAATGCACATGAATTGATATTTTTAAATATAGGAACTTAAAGAAAATAACATTGTATTTCATCAACAGTATGCAATGCATTTGTCAGAGAAGTTAACACTGTTTCCCTTATAGAGATTCAATCCCATGGGTGCAACTATCTCTGAGCTGATGACACGATAACAAATTAAACAAGAGCAGCGGGAAGTAAAGTAAACAGGAGACAACAGCTAACGCTTGATCAAAGAGGATGCACTAGATATTTACCACCCAGTGATTCCTAGATCCCGATCTTTACAACCACTCTTCAGAACCATTTCAAAAATAAACATTGAAACCTGGAAATTCCAGGACTTTTCAAGGCCCAGAGCAATTTAAGGACTTTTCCAGGCCTTGAACAGATACACATTAAATTCCAGGTCTTTCAAGGACTGTATGAACCCTGCATATTGTCAAATAATGAAAACTTTGACACATGTAATAAATAATTCATCATCAATTTATCAGTATATAAGGTGATGGATGATAAGATGATACATGAAAACATGCTAAAATGTTTAAAACTTACAGATATTAAAATAGGTTAGACAAAACAAAGTTCAAGTACATGTAAGTTCAGAATTCTCTTGCTTTCTGCTAACATCCGTATTCCCCTACTCTCATATTGAACAAAGGACAAGAGTATTATTAACTCTGAGTCACCATATTATCTGGCTACCCACGCCAACTGCTGCGTGCTGCCGTAAACATACTGGTCTGGAAAGGACTTTTAATAGATCTATGACGCTACTATTCATTTTGCTATTTGAACTTGCTAATCGGGGGTTCAAATCTTTGACTGTTAATTATTCAAAACTTTGAATATTCCCCCACCCCTGTTATTTACCTCCTCCTCTGTGCAGTGGCTCCTGGGCTATGACAGCATCTAGAATCTTGAACTTAACATTCCGAATGGGCTCTTCACAGAGAGGGCCTTCTCTGGTTCCCCACTGGAAGCCCTGCACAATAGAGTCCTTGACAGAGTTTAGCAGACCCTTGTCTACCTCCGAAGGCAGCGTGTCATCCACAAGAATGTTGGGGCCAGTCATGTCTGGGCCAAATGCCCAAATGGACCGAGCTGCCAGTAAGTCCCAGTCATATTTCGTCTGGAAGAACTCACCCAGGCGCTTTCTGCAACACAAAAACATAGCAGATGATACTTAAACAACACATATCTTTTGTCTACAATTTTATAATTTTCAGCGTTTACGACACAGAACTAAAAATTTGGGATGTTAGACATGGCCCTAAGTGTATTAGACCAAACATGTTTGACCAATATCTTTCTTTTTTATAACCCAAAAAATACAAAATCTTCAAACTCAATCGTTTCAGATCAGAAAAAAATGATTGCTTGGTCTGATCTATAAAATACACTGTCTTCACACAACATAATTGTAACAGATTTTCAGAAGCACTTTTAAGAGACGACAGAAACATAATAATAATGGATGCTTACTTGTTCCAGGTAATCTGAACTATCTCATTCTCAATGTCCTCAGCTAGACCCTTTTCGAGTGGTTCTGCTATCATGGTGATCTTGTTCTTCTTGTTGGGTGTCTCTGCAAAACATTTGAGGGAGGATGTCTCCACCACAGTCTCACAGAATGCAACCACAGGGTCTGCCACCTTGATATCTGTAGAACAACACTTAACTATGTACTTTGTAACAAACAAAGCTGCTGGACTAGAGCTACTGTTGAGTCTAGTTCACAACTAACGAACTAGAGCTACTTTTGAGTCTAGTTCACAGCTACTGGACTAGAACTACTGTTGAGCCTATTTCACAACTACGGGACTAGAGCTACTGTTGATTCTAGTGCACAGCTCGTTTAAAAACTACAAGACTAGACAATATAATATTAATTTTATAATAATAATAATAATAATTATTATTATTATTATTTGAATTTATAGGCGTGTTGACATAAAAAGGTCATTGGTACCTTTTGCAAGAAATTAAATCATGGTAAGATAAACTAAGTTGATAACAATAGCAGATGAATACACTAAATTAAGTATAACATATACTAGAATTTTTAAAAATTAATCTCAACATGAGGATGAGCCTCTAAAAGAGTGGGGCCTAAATGAAATTTAAACGATTGTATCAAATAGCTTAAACGCTGGAGATGGATCCCATCTCAATAAAAACCTATGGTTCAGTGAAGTACTCACAACCCAGAGTTTTGTCTTGATGACCTCTTCTCTTCTGGAAGCCCTTAAGAGAATTGGGTTAAAACGACACATAGTCCCTAATAGACCAAAGGTTTTTTAACAGGAGTTGAAACCCATTATTCATGCCAGGTGCGCAAAACCCAAGCCCAACATAACGCTTCAGATATGCTACACCTAAACTCGCCTTAAGAGGAAGACTAATTGCCTCCTTAGTCTGTCTGCCAATTCATTACCTAATAGACAAGGAATTTATTAGAAGGGGGTGTTTTAAAGAAAAAACTTTAAAATGTGTTCATGAATCATTTGAACAAGAATAAAGTCTTATTTCCATAGGATAGTTAAGTTACTAAAATCAAAGAAAACAGCCAGAAGATGATGTTTGTGGAAGAAGGCATCACAAATTGCTGTGTCCATACAAATAAGATGATAGAGGAAACTAAAAACAAATTAGTTGTTTATCTGTAATGTTTTCAAATAATAATGAATACAAAAGAAGAATGTGAATCTACAACTAACCAATTTCTGAGTACATTTTCCTGAGGTCGTGCATGACACAGTCAAGGTAGAGCTCTCCTGTCCCCAGGACTACGTGCTCTCCCGACTCCTCCACTCTGGTAGCCAACAATGGGTATGACTTGTTCACCTTGCGCAGCCCGTCCAACATCTTGGGAAGCTCTGAGGGGTTCACAGGCTCCACTGGAAATAATAATCAAATATATTCATAATGCCTGGACATCTCAAATTTAAATATATCTACAATAATGTAAATTGATCAAAAATAAACTAATAAGACAAAGAAAGCCCACCTAGGGAAAGAGGAAAAATGTGTGTGGAATCCAATGCATAAAAGTGACATCTTCTGTCTTCTATAGTAGAAGTAGTCAAACACACCTTTAACACGGTGTGTACTCAACTCGACAAGTGAAATTCCCAACTTTTCTTTCCTAAAATTCCCGACTTAAAAGTATGTCACGTCCTTCTCCTGCCATATTTTCTATTACTCTTTTTTATGAATAGTAAAAAGTTTAAAATGTAAATAAACATTATTTTTATTTGTATTAACATAATCTACTAGGAATTATAAAATATATAACACAACTACAAAAAATAAAAGACCGTTTGAATCACATTGTAAATGACTGATTTAATAATTAGTATATTTTATATTTTGAGTAAAACAACATTTTATTGTGTTTTGTTTTTTCTAATTTACCAAATTCCCAACTTATACCAGTTTTTCCCAGATGGTAGATACCCTGTTTAGAGTAAGTGTACCTGCATTTTAGTGGAGTGGGAAACCATTTAGAATAAACAACCATAAGTACACCCGACCAGGATTGAACCACAATCTCCCCATCATCGGCATTCTAGTCTAACACGATAGTGAGGTTGTCGATATGTGGCCACCGAAGCGAGTTAATGACTAGTCTAAGTTATAATTAGTGGTATGCAAGTACTAAAATATTTGAGTTAGATTCGAGGTTTAGTAGCTGCTTGAATTTGATTCGAAGATTTCTTACAAACTTGAAAAATCTGAGTACCCAATATTTTATATCTTTTCCTCAAAAATTTGTAGTATAATTAACTTTATTCAATTTTAAGATATAATTTCATAGGAAATAGTCTCCCTCAATATTTATTTTGGTTTAGTTCATAAAAAACTTTATAGTATTTCTATTATAATTTTAATTTGTGTGATTATAAATTATATAAGCTAGTTGTTAGCAAGTTAACTTCTTGTATTTGAACATGAAAGTGTCTATATAAGTTTTTGTAGAGGCGAACAAGTAAATGTGGCATATGTAAAGTACATAAACCCGAGGAGGAATGCACTTTGATGGAAGGAAGTTGCAGTTTAGTTCGTAAGCACACATATCATGGACAGTCTTTATCGGTAGTTATGATAGAGTAGCCTCAGGCTGTTTTCCAGGTTCACCCATGTTTGGTGAATGTTGGGTTAAAACTTTAGAGGCAAGTTAAGACTCATGTAGGAACGAAAGGGCATAAAGACCAGGAGAAGGGCTCATGGGACCGTAGGACAAATACTTGCTTGAAATGAATATAATTAATTCTTGTACATCTTGTGAATATTCTCTTTTGATAATAAAAATCCACAAAATAGAACCAATTGCCTCTACCATCTTTTAAGAACTTGCTACCTATCAATCCTTATCCTGGGGGTTGAGCTAGCAAACATCACTAGATCAAGCTCGATCATAATCACCATCATCATCACCATCATCATCATCTCCCCTTATCCAGTTTCTGCTAGGTCTTTCCCCCACCAACTTCTGCTTACACTGTTCTTAACCTTATTCTGCGTCTACCCATGGGTTTCTTTCCAATCATTCTCAATTCCATTGCTTGCTTTTGTAGTCTTTCATCTTCCATCCTATTAACATGTTCAAACCATCTCAGATTATTACTGTCCATTCTCTTTTTCAGCTTTTCCACCCAAATTCATTTTCTTACTTACTCATTTCTCACCCAGTCTATTTTTGTCTTGGTAGGAACTTCGTTTTCGCCACCTAAATTCTACTCTTGTCCCTCTTTGTCACTGTCCAGGTCTCAAAGTATACTTTATACATTAACTCTTTACACTTCCATGTTAAGATTCCTTACACTTTAGTAAAATCTGTTACCTTTTGTATCCTCATACTAATCTCCACATCTAATCTTGCAAACTGCATCAGCTCACTCCCCACTTGCTTGAAGCTCTCTGCTTCTTCCAGATTCGGCCTTCTAATTGTTATTATGCCTCTTCCCAGTCTTGCTCCTCTTGTCAGCGCCACTGTCTGGCTCTTCCCAACAATGATTTTCATGAAGTATTTCACAATTTTTTGTATTTATTTTATTATCATCATATCACGCTGTTCTCACACTTCATTCTCATTCTCTCATCATATAACAATATCGTCTGCAAATAACATTATCATAATTTCTGCACCCTCATGCATTTCCTTTGCTCCTTCAATGTTTAACCAATGATCATTTTAAATAGTCGAGGTAAGCCTGTGCAAACCTTCAAAGTTTTGACTCTAAATTCAAATCTTACTAAGATTCGGATTCAATTCAAGCTTTTGAGTCTTATTAATAGATTTGTGGTGAATTAAAAATTTCAAATCTAAATAAATCTTAGATTCGGATTCAATTGGTTTAGTTTGAAATTTGGATCTTTTCATACTTTGGAATAATTTTAACTTTTTATGGTCTTAAGACAGCATAACATTAGTCATTAATTTCCTCTATAACCTTTCATAAGTCAGTCATGAGGCTTTGGTTGCATTTTATTTTAACCAATAATCTCACTTGATTGATTTTACAAGATAAAATGGTAAATATTGTAATAGTTACAAATGTATTCACTGGTATAACAGCTAAATATTTAATGCAAGTGCATTAATACTAACATTATTTAAATAAATATGTTACCTTGTAAGAGCATCCATCTTAATTTAATTTATTTCTAAAATCAGCATGGCCAACATTGAAATATGATTTACCGCTGAATTAAATAAATATCCTATCAAAATTATAAATGTCCAAAATAAATATTCTTTGGTTTATAATTATTTTAAGTTAACTTTTATCCTTACTTAAAATATACTAAATTTTAAATATTTTATATCATATTTAAACAAAATCATACAGAAATCTTGTGTGTACCATAAATATGTTGGGATGCTAATGCACAATTGCTTTTCAAAGGCCTATGAAATATAACAGAAGTATCTTAATTAGGGGTGTGTGAATAGGATTATTTATTGAATCAAATAATTTTGAATCCAATATCAAAATTTCGAACGAATACTACAAATTGAATAGTAGATTTTCCTTACATTTTTTTATAAAAATAATTTAAATTAGTAAATTCCTATTGAAAATGTGGTTTTATATTTAAGTATGCAAAATGCAAAAAAAAAAATACTTCAAAACATAGTTATATGACCTGGTATTAATAAAAAAAGACTGAATCTAAAACAAAATTCCAGGAAATTGAGAGGAACCTTTGATCCAGGTTTTAGACAAGGGGGTTTCACCTGAATCAGATTTTTTTTTTAAATCTTTGTTGGGTTTTTGAAAGAAATTTAGATTTAAAAATTGCACGGAGAATGTTTAACTGGTCAGTGTAGAGATTATATTTATTTAAATAAACATATTAGTATTAGAAACAAACATTCAAACCTTGCAAGGTTTGATTTACATAACATGCTAAAATTGCTAGCTTAACAAGTATGAGGTAGTGTACTAGAAAGGTTGCAGGAGGGAACTGACAATTCATAACAATAATTGAACTAGTTGTCATCAGTAGCACTTGTACTTAGAGGACATCCATTGAGCACAGTGTCTAGAGATCGAGTTCTATAGAGGTCACACCCAGTCGCAGTAATAGTCAACTTCATTGGTCTAAGCAGTTGAGTTAACCCAGTTCTTCCATGAGCGTGGGTGTCCAGTCTCTTTAATTCTTTATCTTACGACTAACACAGGGTGTCCAGCCAAACTATATTTTAAAATTCCCTGACATTTCCAGGTTTTACAGAGCCAATTTACAACTTTTTCAGTCATTATATTATAAACATTCTTGTATTAAAATCGCAACTTAGTGTAGTATATTTAAACACACACACATTTTGAAATGGTAACACTCTATGAAGGGGTTAAATGATGTCAGCCTAAAACAATGGGCTATTGGTTTGTGCGATCTAAATTAAATTTCAGTTAGATTATATGTATACATTGAAAGATTGCCTTACACGAGCTAATGAACTAATGGCCCAACTTTGGCTAAAGACACGCAATAGAGGGGCGGAAAGTTGAGATGAAAATCACATGTTGACTTGTAGAATTGAGATTAGTAGACTCAACATGGATAACTGTACTAAAAGAAATTCGCAGTGAGTATTAACTGGAAGAAAAATGTACTATGACTCTAGGTACACTGCCTTTTAAAAATCTATGATGCTCATTACCATATATTTTCCATTCTCTCACTGTTTCTCCATTCTTTGTCTTATTACAAAGATGGAGTCCCCTGTTGATCTTCTGGTTCTGAATGCAATGTTCCTCCTGCACTTTTATTTCTGCCTTCGGCTCTATTCTTCTCATTATCTTCGCTACTAGTGACATCACGGTTATTCTCCTATAGTTTCCACATTCCTTTCTATCTTTTTTCTTAAAGACCAGAATTATAATACCCTTTCTCCAGAATGTAAAATTTGAAATTACATCTTTTTTTAAAAATGACTTAAAATAGAGTGTAAGATATCTCCTTTATCCTTTCATCAAAACTCTTTGCTATGATTTATCTTTTTAAGAAAAACCTCTTTTCACTCTATGATGTAGATTTTGTTATATTTCAAAGAAGTAAGAGGAGAGATGGATAGAAACATATAAACGGAACAAACACAATATAGCTTTTACAATTAAAAGAAGAATATATTACATTGCTGCCACTGGACTAAGAAGTAATCAAAACTCATCAGGAGGGAGTGTGAAACGATCAACACAACTTCCCAAGAGGAAACTAGAAAAAACACAAAAGGGAGAAACGAAAAATTGTAAAGAACGATAGGATACTTATATAGTATAGCATGTAAAAGGAACAAATAGCAAAAAGGACCAAATATACTAAATTCCCTGTGTTTCTCCTACATGTTATTTATTCCTTTACACACCCCCTCCTGATGAGTTCCAATAGAATGAAGACTAGGTTGGGGGATTGGGCAATGTTCTTCAAGAGGCAGCCATCCATCACCTCTTTTTCCGGTGACAGCAATGTAAAATGTGGTCATTTAGTAATTCCAGTACCTGCAATCTTAATAACTGACTGAGTGTTGAACTTTAGAGGTCTGAAGATGTACAAATCCTCGTAGATATTCACATCTGTGATAGTGGAGGTCTTCACAATTGGTTGGTCAATGCCTTCAATAAGAACCCAGTTCCCTGCTGGCACTCGGGTCACTTCCACCTTGTACCTGTGAACAGCACTAGATATTATCAATAACAGTTCTTACTTCAAATCTTCAACAGTGTGTATAAAAACAAACATTTAAAAGGCACTGGTATTTAAGGCTATGGATAGGAAGAGGATAGCCACACACCTAGAGAACCAGAAAAAAATAGGGAGTTTTGCAAAAAGAAAGAAAAAGGATATTTGTGAATTTGGGACATTAAAATATTAGATTTGTATAGCAAGCCTTTGCAAAGAAGAAGATAATTGACTTAATTAGTACATTTATGCAAATAGATGTCTAATCTCCTCCCTAGAAAGCTTAGGTCATGCAACCACTGGGCCTGTTCCCACTGTCTGAGTTGAGAACTGTTGCATTGGTGGGCAAGTTCCTACTGTCTTAGTTGAGAACTATTGCATTAGTGGGCTAGTTCCCACACACTGAGTTGAGAACTGTTGCATTGGTGGGCCAGTTCCCACTGTCTGAGTTGAGAACTATTGCATTGGTGGGCTAGTTCCCCCTGTCTGAATTGAGAACTATTGCATTGGTGGGCTAGTTCCCACACACTGAGTTGAGAACTGTTGCATTGGTGGGCCAGTTCCCACTGTCTGAGTTGAGAACTATTGCATTGGTGGGCTAGTTCCCCCTGTCTGAGTTGAGAACTATTGCATTGGTGGGCTAGTTCCCCCTGTCTGAATTGAGAACTATTGCATTGGTGGGCTAGTTCCCACCCACTGAGTTGAGAACTGTTGCATTGGTGGGCCAGTTCTCACACACTGAGTTGAGAACTATTGCGTTGGTGGGCCAGTTCCCACACACTGAGTTGAGAACTATTGCCTTGGTGGGCTATGTTCCCCCTGTCTGAATTGAGAACTATTGCATTGGTGGGCTAGTTCCCACACACTGAGTTGAGAACTGTTGCATTGGTGGGCCAGTTCTCACACTGTCTGAGTTGAGAACTGTTGCGTTGGTGGGCCAGTTCCCACACACTGAGTTGAGAACTATTGCGTTGGTGGGCCAGTTCCCACACACTTGAGTTGAGAACTATTGCGTTGTTGGGCCAGTTCCCACTTTCTGAGTTGAGAACTGTTGAATAGGTGGGCCAGTTCCCATACACTGAATTGAGAACTGTTGCAGTGGTGAGCTAGTTCCCCCACACTGAGTTGTACTATTTAAGAAATGCTCATAATATTTTGGTGGTGGAGCAGGTTTGAAAGTCCTAGTTGTCAGCATGAATGAGTCCAGACTTGTCCGAATCTTTGTAGTTTGTGTCGAAATTATAATTGTTAATTTGATGTCTGAGAGAACTTGTAGTCAGGCCTATATATGCTGTATGCACTGTAAGTGATATCTCAAGTTATTTGTTTTGAAATTGTAACAACCAGTTGTAAAAGGTAATTCCTTTGAAAGTCTTAAAGAGTAATCATTGGTTGTTGGTGATGAATCTTAGAGTGAAGAAGGAAAAGAGCTCGGTTAAGAACCAGAAAAGAAGTCTAGGGGTACAGAAATTCAAAGAGGAATACTTTATAAAGGAGTTCTGGAAGAGAGTATAGGACAATGTAAGAAGGGATGTTCTGGGAACAAGGGAAAAGAAATAGGGAATATTCAGAAGGTTGATGGTGGAGGCAATTGAGGAAATCTGTGGGAGGACATGCAACAAGGGGAAATGGAAGGAAACTCCTTGGTGAAATGAGGGAATGAGAGAGACAGTAGCTAAGAAAAATAGGGCCTTTAGGGAGTGGCTTCAGCCGAGAACAGTGAAGGCAAAGGAGGTTCACAAAGCAAGAAAGAGGGAAGGAAATAATTTTGTAAGCGAGGAAAAGAGAAGCTGGATGAAGGAGTGGTCAAAGATGATGGAAGCAGATAGCGAGGTGAGTAATAAAGTGCTGTATAAAATGGTTAGGAGTAAAAGATGAAACAGGGAAGAAAGAGTGGTAATGGTTGACAAGAAAGGAAATGAGGATGATAAAAAAGAAAAACTTGAGGAGATGTGAAAGTATCATTTTTAGGAGTTGCTGAATACAAAGGGGAGCAGCGAGGAGGACGAATGGATAAACAAAGCAGTCTGCAGTCAAGGAAGGGCGATGGATGTAACCTGGAAGGATGGTGAAAAGGCATTGCAGAAAATGAAGGGTGGGAAAGCACCAGCAGTGGGTGAGGTCAGTGTGGAGATACTGAGGGCAGTGGGAGTAATGGGACTAAAGTGGCTGTACCGAGTAATGAATAATAATAATAATAATAATAATAATAATAATAATAATAATAATAATAATATTTAGCACCACGTCTTACTACCCATTCGGGTTATACGCTTTAAGTACTAATTACGTTAATGGATTTAAGAATTGGGAAGGTTGAATTAGAGGAAGTGAACCCACATTTGCGTGGAGGGAGAGCGGAAAACCATTTAGGAAAAACCACCTCCAGTTCACCCGACCGAGATTCGAACCTCGATCTCCTCGTCCTCAGCAGTCGAGCTCAATACGACAAGCGCGTTAGCCAACTACGCCACCGAAGCGGGTACCGAGTAATGAAGATAGTGTGGAAGGACGGAAGGATTCCGGAAGACTGGAAGAAGGTGCTGATTGTCCCTATATTTTAAAAGGAAGATAGAAGAAGTTTGGGAATTATAAGGGAGTGACACTTATGTGTCAGTGTGCAAATATATACAAGAAAGTTCTAGAGAGCAAAGTCAGAAGGGCAGTGGAAGGAGGATTGAGGGAGAAGCAGTAGGGCTTCAGACGAGGTACAGTGGACTTACCACTTCTATGGTTTTCGATGACAGCTAGCAGACGCTAGCAGATGGTATCAGTAACGCCAACATTGTCTAAAATTAACTTTTGTCACCATATTTGGAAATAATAATTATTTACTAATTACTACTATTATTATTACTAAAAATACTATCAATCACTATTAACAATACTTCTCCAAAGATTACAGTATAATTTTACTTTCCATAAACCAAATTTAGAAAAAAAAGTCTAGTGATTTCATTTTAGTTTTTCTTTTAACTCTTGTGGTAATAACAGGTTAAATAGAGCATGAAATTTTACATTTAATGGTATTAAATTCAGTTATTAATATTTTTATAGGTGCCTTCGCATATCTTTAACATAAATAAATGGTTTGTGATAATAAATAGGAAAAAACATTCAAAATGTTTGTGAAATAATATAAATTTTGCTGTTTGTAAACATGTGAATTAACACTGCTGCCTCATAACTCTCAACGGTTCTCTTTTTTCTACGTCATAAACCAGCATATTTTACTCAGTGGCCATATTTGTTTTCACCAATAAGGCCACTTTTAACGTTCTCTTGCTTTTAATAATTAATTTGAATTAAATAGCAAAAGAAAACTTCATTATTAATCAACTAACAAAACGGTTATTCTCATAACCAAAATCTAACAATTTTAAAATAGAGTATAACATTGAATTATCGTTTAAATTAAATTCAATAAAACCACGTGCTGAATCAACAAGTTTAAGAACAAAATATTTTATATTTGATTACTATTGATTTGTATTTAGGCGTGTCTATGCTA
>CABFVZ010001540.1:57919-90686 GCA_902151445.1 Timema monikensis | reverse complement strand
ATAGAAAATAAAAGTCATATAAGTTTCTTGTTGAGACCTAAAATTTGACTGTCAGAAGTGACAGCTGCTAAACACATGTTTTTGCAGATCATATGGTTCGGCGGAGGGATACATAATTTGATCTAGTTACTTTTCAGAGCTGTCAGATATCAGCTGTGAGCTGTCAGTCAGCACCAAAGAAGTGCTGTGGGACCTATAGGTCCACAGTAGGCCTAATGTTTACAGTGAGGCAGTTGGAGGAACACCATTACCGGTTTGGGGTAAAGATGTACCACAGAAGTGCAAAGGAGTGATGCAACAGAAACCTAGGGGATGAAGGAAAGGGACAGGAGCAGGATACAGGCTGGCAGTGACAAAGATGAACAGGGTGAGTAATGAAAGGGCGCAAGAGAGTGAAGGAGGAACCCCTGCAGGATAGGATAGAGAAGGTGAGATTGAGGGAGGTGGTAGGACATGTGAAGCGGATGGAAGAAGGGAGGATTCCAAGGAGGATGCTTGAAATGGAGGTGGTGGGCAGGAGGCTAATAGGAATACTCAGGGACTAGTGGATAAAGGGAGTGTGGAGGAGTTAGGACAGGAGAGGAGGAGATTGAGCCGGCATGGCGGAAGAAAGGTGGTGGGAGAATATAAGCAAATGAAGAGGCTTTTGTTTGAGACAAACCCTGCCAGTGGTAAGAAACTGTGGATGTGGATGATGATGATGATGATGAATGCCCAGTAATTTTGTATTACAATTTATATCTATAAGGAAAACCTTTTTTTGCTTTATGAGGTAATTGTATTATATTTGGAAGAAGGTGTAGGTAAGGTGGATAGAAACATATAAAAGGGGGACAAACACAATATGGCCTTTACAATGAAAAGAAGAACACAGTTCACACTTTACAATGCTGCCAATGGACAAAGAGGTAATGGTTGCCTCTTTGTCAAATGGCAGCAATGTAAAGTGTGAACTGTGTTGTACTTTTCATTGTAAAAGCCATATTGTGTTCGTCCTCCTTTTATATGTTTCTATCCACTTTTCCTGTGCCTTCTTCCAAATATAATATGTATTACAATTTAGTAACTTTATTGTTGATGGATATATCTGATAGGTGGATTCCACATGTGCTTCAACGAGAGCTGCCGCAGGGGTATGTACCTTTGATAGTTGGATTTTCTTCTCAGATTCTCTTGAGGTTGGGAAGCTTAGGAGAGACTAGACTATTGTGGAAACTGGGCAGTCACTTAAAAGCGGCTCTAGGGCTGAAGTAATAAGGTTTTGAGTCTGGGTGAAACTAGTCAGGGTCTCGTAGCCACTTTTAAGGATAGTGTTTATTCTGTTTGGGCCACGATGGTATTGAATTATGAGAGGGATGTCTTCAACTTTATTGGAGGCTTATTGTAGTCTCTGGAGAGTGCTAAGCCAAAGATGTGAAAAAAATTAATTTTACTGCTGAAACAGTTTAGCATAATGTTTCCGAACGTTTCTTTTTGAACTCAAAATGGAGTACTTTAGTGTTTGTGTAAATTGTATTATTCAAAATGGAGTAATTTAGTGTTTGTGTTAAGTGTATCGTTCAAAATGGAATAATGTATTGTTTGTGTAAAGTGTATTCCCTCTTTTCTCATTATTTTTTTAGCATGGAGTCTTACCAGCCATTTATGATATAAGCCTATTTATTAATTACACTAATTTGTTAAGGACTAGGAAGGTTAAATTTAGAGAAAGTGTGCCCATATTTGTGTGGGGGAAGAGTGAAAAACCATTTAGGAGAAACCACCCTAACTACACCCGATTGGTATCAAACCTCGATCTCTCGGTTTTTAGCAGATAAGTTGATTGGGAGAGTAGCGCCTTAGACCATGTAACGACGGAAACCAGTTTCCCTTTTTTTGTTTAATAAAGACAAAAAGGCTGAAATATTACTCATTTAGTGTTAAAATGTGTATGTGACTACTTTTACTTTAGAAGACAGAATAAAGATAAAAGATGTCATGCATGGGTTTATTCACACATTTTTCCTTTTCCAAAAGGTGGACTTTCTTCATCAAATTTGCATATTATCTTTGTAGTATTTAAAATAAAATAAACCAAATTATCTGCATCAGTGAAAGGTACCAACCAACCAGCAAAATAGCTGATGGGCCCAACCCTATCATCATCATCAACAGCTTCCAGCCACTGACTGGGTCTGTTTGGAACATAAGCCTCCTTCCCTCCCATATTCTCTCTCCCTCCACCTTGGCCTAGCCTTCTCCTCTTTCCTACACACTCTTCTTTACTTCCTTCAGCCACCTGTCCCTTGATATTCCTCTCGGTCTCATATCATTAAATGATGACAACGGAATGTATGGATGTTATAATGAATCATTAATAGATTGGTACAACGCAAATGCAAAACAGAAGATAGAAGGGCAGATGTGAGGAAGAATAATTATTTTATTCTATTCAAGTGATGACATTTTAAGGGTGTGGTAAATAATAATTTAAGTGATTGACCTGGCTTCGTATATCCAAAGTCTGCCGACTGTGAGGATGCGAGAGTCTTCCTCATCAGACAGTGTATAATTCTCTCCCAACACCCTGACCTCTTGACCTGCGCTCAGAGTTCCACTCATTACACGCGCAAGCACTTGGAAGAACGTGCAGTCCTCTGTGGGGTACATCTTGGTACTGTGAACCATGAGACGACCCTGCAAATATACATACTGAATTGTTGCATTATAAATATTTACTCAAGTGTTCTTAATGAGGTGGTTGTTCAAACTTGATTTGGAGGGGGGGGGGGGGCACCAACACTGTTTATAATTATTATTATTATTATTATTATTATTATTATTATTATTAGCACCGCGTCTTACTACCCGTTCGGGTTATACGCACTTACGCTAATGTGTAATGGTAGGGTGATTGTGAGATGAAATGAAGGACCTACAGTTTAACGTGGAATCCGAACCACGGTGGCGGCCTGGTATTACCCACATTCACAAGATGGCTTGTCAGAGGTGAAGGAAGGGTTTGGAAAGCAGATAAATCTGTGCCGGGACCGAGGATTGAACCCCGACCGCCAGCACAGAAGTCTGACACCTTACCCCTAGACCACCAGGTCACCTTATGTTTATAAGTAAATAAGGGCCTATCAACAAAAATTGCCCCAGAGTTGCTGCCGTTGATGTGTAATCAACTGTAAGGTTCATAAATAGTTATATACAATCTGTTTAGTGATTATATCATAGTGGAATCTTGCAGAGTATATTTAGTGTACATACTAGAAGAATACTTGTTATTCCATTTTATACTATACCTTTTACCCAAATATTACTAAATTTATAGTGATATATACAAACATATTGCCAGTTGATATGGTTATTCTTACATCAGGGTTGCAAGTACACATGTCCTCCGCCAAAACAGAATCTAGGGGTCCCGTGTAGATGTGTTCCACTTTGAGTTTGGCGTTATCCACTGGAGAGGGGATGTGCTCGACACACATTTCCACAAAACCTAGGCAAGGATTAACTTAACTCATATACAGTATTTCAAGCGTGACGTGAAAGATAAATATTAATTAAGACTAACATAATGAGAAGAAAGCTAAACACAGAGTTACATAACAGCAAAGATTACACATAATTATATTTGATTGATATATTCTTGTCTTCTAAGGGTGCGCAAAGCATCAAAAATTTTAACTTTGTTTCAGCAATCATTTTTAAGCTGAAATAAACATTTATTTTCAATTTTTGTCATTTTGTTTCATTATGTACAACAGCAATTAATGTTCACTTGACCCAAATACTAAAACAATATATCATGATAACTTGATTTATTAATTTAAGACAAAATATGGTAATATACTAAGGGCCTACCTATGTAGTACAGCATGTGTAAGTAAAATACTAAATATATTTATAAGTGATGGTGATATATATTACATTATATAAGGAGTTTATCATTAGTTCATGACCTGCCATGCCCAGTCACCTAAGATTTGTCACTTGTTGAGATGGTAAATTCATGCCACTTTTATTTTTTGACCTCTTTGTCTATATATATATATATATATAGAGAGAGAGAGACACACAAAGAGGTCAAATATATATATATATAGTTTATCATTATCATTATCATTATCATTATCATTATCATTATCATCATCATCATCATCATTATCATTATTATTATTATTATTATTATTATTATTATTATTATTAGCACCACATATTACTACCCAATCGAGTTATACATACTTTCGCTAATGTGTAATGGTAGGGTGATTGTGAGATGAAATGGAGGACCTACAGTTTAACGTGGAATCCGAACTACGGTGGAGGCCTGGCATTCCACACATTCACAAGATGTCTTGTCAGAGGTGAAGGAAGGGTTTGGTAATCAGATAAATCTGTGCCGGGACCAAGGATTGAATCTCGGACCCCAGCACAGAAGTCCGACACCCTACCACCTAGACCGCCAGGTCACCCTATTGTTGTTGTGGTTGTTGTTATAAATTATTTTTTATTATTTTTATTTTTATTATTATTATTAGCCCCGCGTTTTACTACCCATTGAGGTTACATGCACTTACGCTAATGTGTAATGGTAGGGTGTTTGTGAGATGAAATGGAGGACCTACAGTTTAACGTGGAATCCCAACTACGGTGGAGGCCTGGCATTCCTCACATTCACAAGATGTCTTGTCAGAGGTGAAGGAAGGGTTTGGTAATCAGATAAATCTGTGCCAGGTCCGAGGATTGAGCCCCGGACCCCCAGCACAGAAGTCCGACACCTTACCCCTAGACTACCAGGTCACCTAACTTTTAAGAATTTCTTTCACAAGTACACTATAAAACAAGTTCCAAATGAGAGCATGTTGCGTGGATACTATGTGAATGTTTGTTACAACTAGACTAGCTGGTTATATACACTTGGCTGTGATATTTTGTTTATCCTTATGGAATAGAATTTTCAGTCCAACATACAAACCACTTAAATAAAGTTCACACTGTCTATGTTTGGCACCTCTACCTTAAGGTATGTATAGAATAGGCAAGCCAGCCTGTAATGTCCCATGTAATGTAATGCTTGTTGTTCGCAACAAGTATAGAACACATTGTGAGCATCCTTTGAACCATCATCAGGCTGAGCATGCCATGAGCAAACACTGTAATGATCTCGGTTTGGTCAGTATTCCAGAGGGTACACTACAGCTAGGACATGTCTGATAATGAGGAAGCCACAACTTTAATTACGTGCAGTAGTGCTGTGCTAATTAGGTCAAATCTAGTTAAAATAACATCAAAACCTCAATGAGGGTGGCATATTGAATTGTATATTAAAAAAAAGCTGGTTAAGAACTATTAGGAGATTTAACGTTCCAGCATATTAGCAGACAGTGTAAAAACTTTACCAGGATGTCTCCCAAGACTTTGAGAATTTAACGAATAAAATAGGACCGAAAATTTACAAAAAGGAAACACGTTTTCAACATCCAATCTCAATTAAAAACAGTTTCGTATTCACACATAGCTTCTGTAATATGTTGATATTTTTGTGAAGAATTAATTAATAAAAGTATACCATGGAGCTACAATGTAATTAATTTGCATTTGAATGTTTAACTGTAATATGTAACACATATTATGTTTTATAGTATAAGTTGGTTTATTATTTATTGTTAATATTTCAGGTTAGCTGTAACTCTATGGTTCCTAGCCACAGGAGATTCATACACAAGCTTGCAGTATCTGTTTAGAGAGTATCAAAACAATCTATTGTACAGATAATCCTGGTAGTTGTGCAGCCCTGGTTGAAGAACTCAAACAGGGTGGCTACAAAACATATTTTACAAAATTCCCTGACTTTTTCAGGTTTTCTAGGCAACATTTTTCAATTTTCCCTGACTACTTTTTTTTCCAGTTTTAATGGTGGATGATGACTTGTTTTATTTACTATTAATCACATATTAGATTTTTAATAAAATACTGAAAATTTCAAATGGAATATTAGTTAAACTAATGAAAAAAGTCTGTAGGCACCATCATTAGAAAATTCGGATGAAAGGGGGTATGGAGTGTTGGTTGACAATTGTCGTGCTACAGGAACATATAGTTGTACAGAGTATTTTATCTGTGGCAGGATTGTAATGTATGTTGACTGGTAAAAGTTGTTAAAGAATTGAGGGACTATCTTGATGATAGTGCATGGGGCAGAGCCTTGAAATGGTAGTCGTTCATAAAATTATTTATCAGCTTTCAACAAAATGCCCAATATGACATGCTCAACCGCTTTCCTTGTTTCCAGTAAATAAAAGTGCATTTTTGATGTGACAGTTGCCTAATGACTAGCTCCACAGTTTTAAGAGGAAGAGGTGTTGAGCTCGCCAGCAACGGTTTTAATAATTGAAAGGGCGTCTGACATCAACCTTATAATGTCACCTTCCCTTTCCTTAACCCGTTTTGGAGCTCTAGGGGTCATGAACAATGGTTGAGTTGGCTCGTCCCCTTGTCTTCTTAGTTATCATCAATAATTTCTTAATGTGGGGAATGCCAGGCCTCCAGCGTGGTTCGGATTCCACGTTAAACTGTAGGTCCTCTATTTCATCTCACAATCAACCTACCATTACACATTAGCGTAAGTGTGTATAACCCGAACGGGTAGTAGGACGTGGTGAATAATAATAATAATAATGATGATAATGATGATAATAAATAATAATGATAATAATAATAATGATAATAATGATGATAATAATGATAATGATAATAATGATAATAACAATTTCTTCAATATCAATAGACTTCTGGAAAAAAACTATGTTATTGTTTTATAGTTTTAAGAATCTTAAAAAATCTACATGAGTGAATGAAATAGAATAATATTAAGTGTACAGTAAAATAGTGAAGTGCTAGTAGGATTCTTTTTTGCAGCTTCCTACAAATCCTATGATTTGGATGGAAATTGGAAAGATGTTCGAAGATGTTTCGGATCTGCCTCACTGTATATGTGCTATCAACGACCAGCATGACATCCTGCAGTCACCAACAAACTCCGGTAGTGATTTCTTCAATCAAAAGACACAATTAAGTATTGTGTTGATTGATGGCTCTAGTTTATTGAAATTACAATTTTATGTTTGCGGATGTGAGATATCAGGAAAGAATTTTGGATGGTGAAGTTTTCAAAGATACCAAACTATACAAAATAACAACAGAGAACACTTTGGGCTTGGCTTCACCTGAGGAACTACCTGGATGTCAAATAAAATTCCTTGACTTTTTCGCTGCAGATAGTGTTTTGCTTGTAGTGAAAATATAATAAAACCATGCTCNAAAGGTGGAAAGTGTGTTTAGTATAATAAGTGCGGTATTTTGGGTTATAATAAAACTAATGCGCCTGGAACCAGGCAAAGCAGACTTAGTTGTAATGACTACTATTAATTTGCAATCATCAAATATTTCACTGGACTATGAGGAAGACAATGTTGTGATCACAGGTTCTTGGAGAAATGATCAAAATATGATTTCCCTATGGAATATGCACAGAAAATCACCCTCTTGTTTCAATTAAATAAGAGACAGACTAGCAAATATTGTGTTACAGAAGGAGCTGTTCCATGGCAGAATATATATGCATAGAAAGTATTTATTACTTATTTACAACTTATTGGGTTAATTCACTGTCGAGGTTTATCTCTGTCCTGCAAACCATCGGCTGCCAAGGAGAAAAATACTTTCTCCACTGCCACTGCTTTGAATATAGATTAATGCCCATATTTCTTAGTACAGCTCAGAATTATTTCAAAGCCATCAGTAGAATTAATTTGGTAAATGTAATATTTGTACCATTCTCTGTTAATGAATTATAAATCTATTAGTTATTTTAATTTTAAAATTACTCCCCAAACCCTGTTCCAATGAGTTAACCTATTGTGAAAATAAGTAGTTAAATATGTATTAGAACATATTTACCTAATTCCAGATTTTTATTTGTCTAAATATTATAAATATTTGTAACAAATTTGAACCCTCTATCTTAATCAGTAATCAGTACTCTTAGTTTATTAATGATTAAAATTTTATACCTAGAACCCCCTCTCTGTGCCAGTGTTTTTTTTTATGTTTTTTTTTACTAGGAAGATCATAATAAAATTTATTTACTTTTCCTGTTCCTTTGGAGTTTTTCACTTTCAATATCTCTTCTATAAGATGCCAGCTAACTCAATTTTTATTTTTTCCCCCAGCTTCCACGCATCTTCCTTCATGTTCTTTTTAAAATTATTTTTATATCCTTAAGACCCCATAAAACACTATTACTTCTATACAATTCTATTAATTATAACACAGATTACTCTGACCAGTTCTCCATGTTCGCAAGCATGCGTACTAGTTAACATATTGTTCTAGAGAACGTCCCAGCTAGAATGATAAGTTCCTTTATGTTTGCCAGAGCGTCGGTATGAATCGTTCCCGCTCATGAAACCGTCCAAACAAATGAATGTTACATTACAGGCTCGGCTTTAATAATTTATACACACCTTTATATATTCTTTATCTATGCTTCCTGTCCCCCCCCGATTGCTGCCCGTGACACAATGACCACCCTCCTCCCAATTCCACAAACAGCCAGACCAGTAGAGAGGCGCCTTATACAACCAGCTTGGAAATGCCTAGCTTAGAAAGCTTAGTACTCATAAGTTCCTAATTTGTTTGTGGGCCTCTTTCATGAAATTTGTATGACTACTAAATAAACTACTAACAAAAACATAATAGGCTTTAGATGATTACATTTAGTCTCTAAAAAACAGCAACATTACAAGTTGTCAAGGACCCTTCTAAAAAAAATAATTCAAACATGTGAGCCAACATTATATTTTAGTGAATAGCTTTAAAAGTGGTGTTTGTGTGTGTCTGACTGCCCCTTCAGGCTACACTGGGGATAGTAACTACTACACCTGCATTCCTATCAAGTGTGGAAACCCGTGCTCCAAACCAGATTCAAACCTTAAAATGTTGTCAAAAACCTGGTTTAGTGTGAGAGTAATGACATGGACTAGCTGTGTCCCAAATTCGGCCCCCCTGACTTTGTTGTGTGCCAAATTGCACAAATAATAACAAATTAAGGTATGACATAAATACTCACTAATTTACAAGATCATAGGTACAATATTACTTGCGTAATGTATGTATGTATTTATTATACTTGGACATTAGTTCTTACAAATGTCACATATGGCCCACGACCCTCGGGACATGCTTGCTTTAAGCCAGGCATACAATGATATAAGAATTTTTATAGTTAAAATCTATTTATTTACATTACCATTAAAGTCTCCAAGGAACTTAGTGCAGACAAGTCTAAGGAGAGGTCGAATGTTGAGCTTCATCTCCTCCTTGGAGAGTCGAATACCAAGTTCTTCTAATACAGTTGGTAGTGTTGTGTCCACATCCCCCACCACCTGGAAACAATCAGTTCTATCACAAACCATGGAGGTGTGTATCTTCAACTCCTTCCTGCTTACCATGATTCTCACCAAGCTCTCCCCCACCTCCTTCCTGCTTAACATGATTGCACACCAAGCTCTCCCCCACCTCCTTCCTGCTTACCATGATTACACGCCAAGCTCTCCCCCACCTCCTTCCTGCTTAACATGATTACACACTGAACAGCGGTGGTAACCGACGATACCTCAAGGTAGAGATCGACCCTCCGCTTTGATCCCACACGATATCAGACAGAATTCCCAAAATTCCCTCTGTCCCTATTTTCTTGGTAGCGAAACCGAAAAACATCGATCCGACCGGTCACCTCGGCAACCCAGTCGGGAGGCCCGTAGACCCCGGTAGGGAATAGGACCTACATCTAGAGAGCGAAAGGACGTGACGGAAGGGCACCACCGAGAGCGGAGCCCGGCGATAGTGAAACACGGACCAAGCACCGGTCGCCGAAATCTCGCCGGATTTCGGCGGCCTGAGGGAGGAGAGCGAATCAAAGTCTTTCGGTTTCGCTACCAAGAAAATAGGGACATAGGGTAGCTCGGATTTCCGTCCGATATTGTGCAGGATCGAAGCGGGGGGTTGATCTCTACTTCGAGTTATTGTCGGTTACCACTGCCATTCACCCGCTCTCCTCCCTCAGGCCGCCAAAATCCGGCAAGATTCCTGCGACCGGTGCTCGGTCCATGTTTCACTATCGCAGGGCTCCGCTCTCCCTGTCACATCCTTTCGCTGTCTAGACGTAGGTCCTATCCCCTACTGGGGTCTACGGACCTGACGACTAGTCGGATCGACGTCTTTCGGTTTCGCTACCAAAAAAATAGGGACTTTTTATTTTTTTATTTACCATCCTATATATCTGTTAGCCTGGCTCCTCATGTTAAATCCAGGCCCAGTTTTCCTCAATATTCTTCTTCCTTTTTTTTCCAGATCTTCTCTTCTCCTTTTATGGTATTTACTACTAACCCTTGTTTAAAATCGATTCAGGTAATCTGATAACTTAGTAAGCGCTATCACGTTTTAAGAATCACTTAACGACTTGCTAATTCATAATTTGTTTTTAAATTGATTTTATTTAGGAGTTTATTATTATTTTTAAATATGTTATTGAAGTGATTGTAAACACATTCAAACAAAGTCCTGACTAATAAATTAAGAATGAACATATTGCAAGAGTTGAAAATATATTCATGTTTTAAATAGAATGTATTCTCAAAAATCGATAAATCGCAAGAATTGAATATATTTCTTGTTTTCTATGCAAAGATAGATAATATATATATATATATATATATATATAAATAATAATAATACATAATTAGGCATAATTGAGTTCACTATTTCCAATATATGTTTAATTGTTAAGCATGTTGGTTTAGTGCTTTTTTTTAAAATCTGTTTGTATTTTTTAAATTATAATCCTTTATGATGATTAAAGTCAATCAAAACATAACTAGGCCTAATCTGTAGGGATGTGCAAATATTCAAAATTTTGAATAGTTAACAACCAAATATTCGATTAGAAACTTTGAATAGTTATGTCATAAATCTCTTTATAAAGTCAGATAATCTGGTGACTCCGAGTTAAAAATTCTCTTGTACTTTGTTCAATAAGGGTGAAGGTGGAAATACCGTTGTTAGCAGAAAGCATGAGGTTGTACTCTGACTAAGGGTTGGAAGAAGTGGGGGAGGAGAGGTTAGCCAGGGAAGGCAGCAATCCAGACAGAATAGAGATTACAAGGGGTTTCAAATCTAGAAAGCATTTAAAGGGGGTCAAGCCTAGAGAACATTTAAGGTGTTTAAAGTTTATAGAACGTTTAAGGGGTATAAAGAACTAATTTTATCATTCATTACTCTTGTGTTGTTTTATTAAATTTATTGTTGTATAATATGAAAGAGACTAGTAATAACCTTAACCTATTAACCTATTAACCTATGATGAACGAAGTGAAGGTGTATCTTGTAGTCAGTTGGTGGTTTGACAGACTGATGTGCAATAGTACCTTCTGGCTCAGTAAGGAAAGTAACAAAACACTACCACACTCCTAATTTCCCTAGTAAGCCTTTTCAGTGCTGCATTGGCTTTCAGCTTTCAACTTTGGGTTGAGTACAGATCATCACACAAACCAAAGTAGACCTTGCATATTAGAAAATGAGTACTTTATTAAATGCCCCATTATTTTACCATTTCTAATAATAATAATATTAATAATAATAATATAAATGATGATAATAATAATAAATAATAATACTATTAATAATAATATTTTAATTCAAGGAAATATAATCACTACACTGACCAGTTAAACATTTTTCATGCACTTTTTAAATTTAAATTTCTGTCAAAAACTTATCACACCATTTAAAAAATTTGAGTTAGCTGAAACCTGTTGTCTAAAAAACTTGATCTAAGGTTTGTCTCAGTTTCATGAAGTTTTGTTTTAATTCGGTCTTTTTTTTTATTAACACCAGGTCAAATAACAATGTTTTGAAGTAATTTTTTGCATTTTGCATTTTTCATACTTAGATATAAAACCACATTTTCAATAGGAATTTACTAATTTAATTTATTTTTATCAAAACTGTAAGAATAATCTACTATTTGATTTGTACTGTTCGGTATTCATTCGAAGTTTTGGTATTCGATTCGATTAATAAACCTATTCGCACACCCCTACTAATCTGTTTGTTTATTTCATATGTTTTTTTTTTAGAAACTTAACTTAATCTATCAACACTTTTAAAAATAACTAAAAGACACTCAAATTTTGATTGATTTGATTTTTAAACAATAATATGAGTCAAAATTGTTTAATTTGATTGGATTTTAACCAGTATTTTGCAGGGGGTGATAGGGGTTGATTAAAATTGAAAGCATGATTGAAATAAATCTTAATTTACAGTTTAGGCCTATATTGTATAATGTAGGTCTATTTGTAAATCATTAAAATTTCTAAAAATCTGTGAGGATTCGGATTCGATATTCGAGAATAAAATAAAGATTCAGATTCAAGAAATAGTGGATTAGACCCATCTCTAGTATTTACACATACCTTCCAAGGTTCGTAAACATATGACAATCAACATATGACTGACGGCTTTACTTCCCCTCTTTGCGCTACAAATTTGTAATTGCTCAAGAAAAACCTGTCAACCCTGGCTGGATTTGAACCCTGAACATTGGGTTCTGAGGCCAGCACTTTACCTCAAGACCACCAAGGTTGATAATGGGTAATACAAAAGTAAATATTGTAATATAATTGAAAATTAAAATATTTTGCTAATTACCTGTGCAAATACTTTGTACAGTGGTTCAAGAATAAACTCAACAAAACTTCGCTGAGCTGTGCCATGGGGAGGTTTTTTTGTAAACTTCCGTCTGAAAAATAACAAAATATTAATTAAAAAGTCCACAGCCGTATTTAGGTATACTATAAAAGCACCAAGGGAAGCAAAAATACAGTGCTTACAGAGGATGTTGAGAGTGATATGGAAGGAGAACAAGGCAGTGCCATATAAACACAGTAGCAGAAGTATATGCTTGTATTAACTATGTCAGACCTGTGATTATTGTGTGTTCTGGTAGATGGCGCTTGGCGTCCTGGTGATGTCACAGACAGAGGTGAGAGAAGAATGTCGGATGAACATGGGTAATTCAAGACTGGTTATGAGAATATTAAGGATACGGTCGCACTCAGTGCGAGGTAAAACCCTCAAACACAAAAGAGTCGTCAGGTGCCTAGTATTACATCGAATGATAACAGTACAGAAGTGTGTTTAGTTGTATTTGGTCGACCTACTGTAATTAAAGTATGTGAACATCATCTTGCTTTGTTGTTTTTCAGCAAGCCTGCCCACTATGCCCGTGCATACCTTACTTGACAGAGAATTTCCCAATAGGTGGATAGGTCGACGAGGGTCAAATGAATGGTCACCAAGATCTCCTGACCTAGCCCCTATGGATTTATTATTTTGGGGTGTTATTAAAATTAAGATATTTGCAAGACCAAGTGCAGTTGCTGACATGTGTGAATTTATTAGAGAAGCGTACCAGGAAATTGATGCAGATAAAGAACTGTGTAGCATGGAGTGCTTGAACGTGACTTCCAGACTACAAAGTGTGTGGATGCTGAATGTAAGTAATTTGAACACTTACAAGATTGAATGTAATTGCAGGTGGTATCTGATCCTCATATGTACTTAATAAAACTATCCTCATTTGTGGAGTAATAAAACTAGAATTATTAGTGACATCTGGGCGTAATGGTCAAGTTTAGTTTTATATTGTTTTTGAGCCGTTAGATTAAATGAAAGATAGAAATAATAAACATATTTATTGCAAAAAAATGCATATGTGCAGTTATATTTAATATAGTTAAGTTACATTTCTATAATTTAAAAACTTTACATGATATGCATATGAAAATAAGAAAATCAGAAAAGCCAGTAACTCTTCAAAAGTATTAGTGATAAGCACAAAAATTTAATGAGATGGATCAGCTTGCTTATTTTGACATAATACATTCAGTGATTGCTTGATATTGGATAGTGAAGGGCTCATGTTGTTTGTTTTTATTACAGCTAATATTGAAAGCACTCGATTCACAGAAATTTGTGGTTGCAAATTGTAGTAGAACCAAAGTGTTGGGTAGAGGTCAAAGTTCCTGACTGAGTCTAAGACATTATTTTCACCTTCAAGTATTCATTTTAAAATATTCAATGTAATGTTAAATGAAACTCACGTCTTGCTGTTGAAGTAGATATCACCCCACAAACGCCGCGAAAACTCTTTTATGTTAATACCAGGATATGTTTGAGCATAAATGTTGGCAAAAGATTTCAGTGTGAAGCATACTGCATACATGGAGCTGGCGAAGCAAACATTTCCCAGGATAGGAGACACTACCTGTGCATTCTCTTCATCTGCATACAAACTGGAAGTACAAACAAAACATTAGAGCAAAAAGAGTCATTAGAAGGGGTCTGCCAAGCTTCAATAATATCAATATTATTCAAATAA
Organism: Timema monikensis; assembly: GCA_902151445.1. Classification (NCBI taxonomy): domain Eukaryota; kingdom Metazoa; phylum Arthropoda; class Insecta; order Phasmatodea; family Timematidae; genus Timema; species Timema monikensis. The sequence continues at coordinate 76,192 of CABFVZ010001540.1, read as the reverse complement.
AATATTATTTGATTTGATAACGCAAATCAAACCAAGATAGAAAGAAATCAAACAGGTTTAAGGCTATTGCAAATCCCACAATGTTCAGAGAATGTGTTAATATAATTTTAATAAGGGTGTACCAATGTGGATATCGATTAATCATTATTGGGCAATTATTAGTGCATCAGCAATTAATCATAATCAGCAATTATTATGTCGATTAATCATTATTTGAAGTAAAATTTAAATCAAAAATTTTCTAGGTAGGGATTTAGTGATCAAAATCGCAAATAAAACAACACTTGGATACACACTGCATCTGGTTTGCACGCTATACAAAGATTACATAACCAGATAAAGGTTATTTGGAATAGATCACTAGGCTAAATTAAGAGGGATAGCCAGCACACTTACCTTGGCGATACTGGAGTGAAAATTGTTTAGATAGAACACTAAAAAACAAACAAACATATTTTTAAGGACAAACTTTCACTGTCACAGATAGCTTCATCAGGTCAAGAGAGTAGACTGATGCTCTTGGTTGAACTGCATGATTCACTGTTCGTAGCTGACTGTTTTTCAGTTATGACATCACTGTATAGATAGCAACACTATGAATAAATAGATAAATAGAAAAACTAAAAGTTGTGTTGTATACTGTATTATTATTATTATTGTTGTGACATTGAATGTAATAATAAGTGTGCTGGTAGGAAGGAAAGGAATTACCTAATTACCAAATTACCAAATCCAGATAGGTCCCTAACCTCAACCTTAGGTAATTCCTCTCCTTCCTACCAGCAAACTTATTATATGTATTGTCACAATAATAAAACAGTGCATCAGTCTACTCTCTTGACCTGATGAAGCTGTCTGTGACAGTGAGAGCTTGTTCTTAAAAATGTGTTTGTGTGTTTTTTAGTGTTCAATCTAAACAATTTCTACTCCAGTATCACCAAGGTAAGTGTGCTGGCTATCCCTCCTAATTTAAACCATAGCCAGATAAATAAATATAAGTTCATACCGTTGATAAAACCAGGGGTGCAAAATAAGTTCAGAGATCCAATATTTCTCCAGAACATAACATTAAAAAAAATCCTGAAAAACATAGCGCTCAAANAAAAAATCCCCAAAATCCATAGCGCTCAAAATAAAATATTTAATTTTTCTAGAGGCTGAAGGGAATAAGGATTATTACCTACTAGATAGTTTGGAAAATTCAAATTCAAACATATTTTTAAAGATAGTTATTTTTATAGTACCTACATTATAACAAATTTAGTTTTCTCCCATTTCCTTGCGTGGATTACATATTGTTATTAATTGTTCATTGATACCAGTATGCTTACCGGTACCAACATTTAATTTGACATCTTGAGAGTAAGAGGCAATGGAATGTAATTCTGGGAGGCCTTGGTTTAATTGTTGATTTTCATAGACGTTTCGTTTTTTCGTAGACTCGCCACTACTACAAGGTCTATCACTATCAACCACACTAGGAGAAATACTATCGCTATTTATGACCATGAGTTTTCCCTGATCACACAATTTACCTTTTACAAAACTTGTAATACTCCCTTGATCCTTACTTCTAGGTTTTTCTTGGGGATGTTTATTAAATACGTGATATCTGAATTTATCATGTTTGCCACACCATTGACAATAAGCACAGTTGACATAATAAACATTTGTTTCACTAAACCATCTAAATTTTTTATAAATATGTATCTAGTGTACAATGTACAAACACTAATAGGTCCACTAAATACAACAATTTTATGCTACACAATTATTATAATACACATGTCACGAGTTTAAATAAACTTTGGGCACATCGCAGTGTAATTAGGCTGTGACTGAATTCAAACTAAAACAAAACATTGCTCACCCTTCCCTACCCTCCCCCGCCTGCTCACCACCATAGCTACCAAATACCAGCAGTAGGGTAGGTGGCTGGTGACTCATCACTTAATCACACCTTCAGCCAGGTTGAATTATTAGATTTTTTCTTTGCCCCTTATCTCAACCTCTGACACATTATCTTAGTCCCTAGACACCTCAACTCTTTGTGCTTACACCGGCACTGCCTCACTATGGCACATACTGATAGTGTGGGTGTTGCGTGTCATCGGCCTTTCTTTTTCCTTCAAATGAAACTACCATATCAGAACCAGAATGTACTAAAAACATCAACCAAATTGTTGGTCTTTTCCCTGCCTAAAATTTTCCCAGGACTGCTTTAATTTCCCCCGAATCTCGTTCACGCTTTTGGACATATTCTGCACCCCTGGATAAAGAAAGCTAGCAATCTAGTTCCAACTTTCGCTGGCTACGCATAAAATATCTTTTTGTACACATATAATCTTTTTGTATTAATTACATTAAATGTAATCATTCTCTTAAGCACATTTACCATCCCAATAGTTATTAATAAATAATCGATAATCAGGATTTATCGATGTAAATAATTGTAGTATGAACGATTATTTTAGCCAAATGATAATCGGTTTTACTGAATCGGTACACCTTTAATTTTTAATAACAATAATTGATATTAAAAGCATTAATAAGCATTTACTTCACCTCACAATAATTATTCTTGTTAGGTAAAGTAACTGACATGAAAGGCTGGAGGAGGGGGTGCCAGATAGTGAAGCAGAAAAAGAGGATAAGGATATGGAAGTTCAGCCAAGTGGAGGAGAGAATGAGCTTTCAAGCAAGAGTAAGAGGAGCAGTAACTAAGGATGACATGAAAGGAGGAGAACAGGAGTGACAAAAATTTAAAAAGTGTATGGTGGAGGCGGCAGAAGAGATATGCGGAATAACTAGTAAAAAGAGAAGATAGAAGAAAACTACATGGTGGAACGAAAAGGTAAAGGAAGCAGTGAATGCTAAGAACAAAACATTTAGATAATGGTTCACAAGAAATGGGTCTACAGTGGCGGTATAGATTAGTAAGGGCAATGTGGCGAGAGAATAAAGTGCCAGAGGATTGGACAAAAGGTATTATACTGCCAATATTCAAGAAAGGGGATAAGGTGACCTGGTGGTCTAGGGGTAAGGTGTCAGACTTCTATGCTGGCGGCCGGGGTTCAATCCTCGGTCCCGGCACAGATTTATCTGATTTCCAAACCCTTCCTTCACCTCTGACAAGACATCTTGTGAATGTGGGGAGTGCCAGGCCTCCACCGTGGTTCGGATTCCACGTTAAACTGTAGGTCCTCCATTTCATCTCACAATCACCCTACCATTACACATTAGAGTAAGTGCGTATAACCCGAACGGGTAGTAAGACGTGGTGCTAATAATAATAAAGAAAGGGGATAAGAAGAGGTGTGATAATTATAGAGGCATAACACTGATGTGTCAATGCGCAAAAATGTAAAAAAAAAGATTTTGGAAAGGAGAATGAGGAAAAGCGTGAATGGAAGTTGGAGAGAGGAACAGCATGAGTTCAAAGAAAGAGGTCAACGATAGATTTAATATTTGGAATAGACAGCTGATGGAAAAAAGATATGAGTTTAGAAAAGATCTAGCAGTGGCATTCATGGATGTAGAAAAAGTTTATGATAGGTTGTTGAGCTCCTCTACAATGACACAGCTTGTAGTTAACTGAGTAGGTTGTTTATTTCCTCCAAAGTGACACAATTGGTAGTTACCTGAGTAGGTTGTTGATCTCCTCCACAATATGACGTAGCTTGTAGTAAGCATCCTGAGGAGGAAGTTTCAGTTCTACCATCAGTCGGTCAATTTTATTTATGCAGATTGTGATGGCCAATTTTTCCTGTACACAACAGTTTATTTTTAATAAAATTTATTTGAAAAAAGTATTTCATAACAGTTATTTATATTTGGAATAAGGTACAGTAAAGATGGATAGAAATAGATAAAAGATCCAAACAAAATATAACTTTTACAATGATGAGAAAAACACAGTCCACACTTAACATTGCTGCCACTGAGCAAAAAGGTAATGGGTGCCACTTGAAGAAAATCAATTGTTACCGCCCAATCCCCTGACCTAGGTTTCTTTCTATAGGAACTCATCAGGAGAGAGTATAAAACGCCCAATGCAGAAAAGGTAGAAAAAGGAAATATGCAAAGAATGATAGGACACTTGGATTGAAACCTGAAAAAGGACTAACATTAAAGATAAATACAGGATATTGACATTGGATGTGAATATATATCTCTACAAGGAAAACCTCTTATAGTGGTATATATGTCAATAAGAGATTTATTATATAAATTAGAGGTGTGCCGATTCAGTAAAATTGATTACCGATTCCAAATGTTTAAAATAATTGTGCATGCTACGATTATTTACACCGATTAGTCCTGATTATCAATTATTTATTTATTTATTAATAACTATTGGGAAATATGCTTAAGAGAATGATAACAGTTAATGTAATTAATACAAAAAGATTTTATTTAAATATGAACAATTAAAGCTCTGATTATCTTTAATTTTTGATTAATCTTTGCATAACCGGCGAAAGTTGGAACAGGATTGTTAGTTTTATCATTGGTATGAACTTATATTTCTTTATCTGGCTATATAATCTTTGCATGGCCCACAACCTATATTCCATTCACGATAGGTTTTTACAGTTCGAAAATCATATGTTTAGGTGTTGGGTTGACAACACTTGTAAAAGATCACAGTTTTGTTATAAATGTAAAGATCTTTAATTACTTGTTATATATTACATTTAAAATAACATAAACTTAAGTTTTCTCATACTATTTCATTTTTTTAAATAATTTCTTTTTATCCAACTCGAAACGATATTTTAAACATAATTAAAAGTGCTTATTTTTTGTATTGGAACGTTAATGATTTTGTGTAATATAGTGCACACATCAATATCTTTTAATACAGGCATCGTATTTACATGGAAAAGAGAAAATTGTTGTCATTTTTTTTACATACAATAAATTATTTTATGATTATTTTATCTTATTTTGAAATATTTAACTGAATAAAATATTTTCATCAACTTCATGTCTGCATCATTGTAAAAAACTTGTTTACCGTCATGTTCAATCATATGGTTTAGATTCGTCAGCCGCCATTTTGAAGCTATGTTCGTTAGAAGTTTTTGTGAAAGTGGTGTTAATATTTTTTTAAGAGGAATAAAACTATAAATAAACTTTGTGTCCGACCTCAAATAAATATATAAATAATATTGGCCTAAATTACTGTGAATAACTCTCAGATTAATATATTACAATCTGTTTTCATTACAGTCATCCAAAGTGATAGATGTCAGCTGTTGGCGTAGTGATATATTAGGGATTACTTCTAGTAACATTTCGAGCTGTCATCCAGGTAAACTTAGCTTGTGAATGCCTTTTAGATGCAGTGTGTATATTAGGTTTTTTTTGTGATTTTGATCACTAAACTCCTATCTAGAAATTTTTGCTTTCAATTTTACTTAAAAAAAAAGATTTATTGGCATAATAATCGCTGATTACGATTAATTGCCGATGCACTAATAATCGCCCGATTATGATTCATTGGTATATATAATATCTCTCTCTCTATGAGAGATTTTTCTTTATATTTTATAATTTTTGTCAAGCTATGCAAAAACGAGAAAAGGTATTTAACTGTGTATAAATTAATAAGTGATAGCTTAATTTACACATGTTTAGTTACTTATAAAACAAATCTTCCAACAAAAATAATTTATACTCTTTGCTAAGTTAATATAAAAGAGCAGATGTAAGGAAGAGATTTGGAGCGTTCAGTTTCATGGATTTATTCCCACACTGTCAAAACTTTCCGTTACTCAAATAAAAATGCCAAATTTTACTAGAGTAGATTACTTTCACAAAAAAATTCCTGGGCCACCATTTGGGAACCCCTGATCCTAAGTTATAACTTAATATTGTTGAAATATTGCAAGAAGGAAAACCATGTTAAGATTGCTCATTATAAGAGTAGTTGTAAAAGTCTTAATAATATAAAGCATTGTTGGGAATATGAATTATTATATTATTGCGCTATCTAAGATTTTAAAATACTGACAACTAATGACAAATTGTAATAATGACAGAAAAACAATGTAAGATTAATATACTCAAATGAAAATGACAAGTAGAGAAAATTCCTATTAATAAAATATTACAAGCTAAAGTATTGCTAAACTTTAATAACAAATTTGCAGTCTATTCTAATCTTGCTGTCCATTTTTATGTAAAAAAAGCATTTAAAATAATTAATATTTATCCATCTGCATCGTTGGGAATGTGTACAAAGTCAACAAACTTATCTAATTTGGTTTGTCAGTGACAGGAAGATTGAGGTTCAAATAGCAACCAGGTTTACTTAGATTGTTGTTCCTAAATGGTTTTCCATTCTCCCTCCATGGAAATACAGGTACACTTTCTCTAAATTCAACCATCTTCCCCCCTAGCTTATTTACTTAGTTAAATATGCATATAGTTCAAAAGAGTAAAAGTACATGGTGACTCAAACACATTTATTTTAAAATAGCTTGTACATAATGTTGGATTTTGATTGGATTAACGGCGATTATAAGTCTTGAAGTGCAGCTTATTATTACTAGTAAATTATATATAATAAAATATTAATTAATATTTGTTCAATTTATTTATAAGGCATCAAAAGTTGCAATATTATATTTGTTAATATTGTCATTGAAAATTACTTACAAGTTTTCAGATTAAATTTGTCTTCCCTCTTACATACTACTATCTACTTTCTTTTATTAAGTTCATCCTTCGGAAAACTTAAGATATTTAATATCGCTGCCAAACTTGGCATGATTCCCGATTTTTAAAACATTTAAACACACTAAATAGGTGGTATATTTGCCTGATTTCCCTTCTTCAGCTACCCGACTCCCACAAAGCTGACAGCACGACTAGAAGGAATGAGGGGGAGAACATGTGCATGGTTTCACCTTTACTTCTTCACACCTCGGTTGTTCATGTTTTTATATCATGTGCCAATGTTACCCTGTGACCAGGGAAGATTGAAGAAACTGGCGGATTTTCTGATGGTGCCGTGTAAATATTTGTGTACGTGACTAAATCAAGACATCGTTGACGTCACCTAGCGTGTTAATGCATATCCCACCTCCCCTTTTGTGCAATGAAAACCCCTATATAATGGCTACGAATGTGTGGCAATATTGACTATCTTACCGTTGACGATGGACGAAAGACCATAGTCTCCGACCTGGACAGTGGCAGGATGAACTTGTATTCTGTATCAAATCATAACTATGGCGATTCGTGTTTGGGACTCTAACTTATTTTCAACTCTAATATATTTTAAATATAAGACTCTAAACTTCTGTTTCAAAAATTACTATCTTGTTGGTATTTCTATTTAAATTAACTTTCTGTTTGTCGCCAGGTGGGCGCTAGAGTCTTTTTGTGGTTTTCATTCTCGTAGATATTCACTCTTATAAATGGATTTTATGTTTGTACAAGTTAAAAGTTAATATATTTGAATTTGCGGATAGTTGTAATGAATTTTTCTAAATCTTCAAATTTACGTTTCTTATTTGATTTGCTTTTTGAATAATCGTAAAGTAAAGTAATTGGTAATTTTTAGTTTTGAGTTAACAATGACATTCATTAATTATTTCTCGTGTAAATATCTTTTTCTAATGTATGTCCCATTAGGACATTTGAAGTATTGTTTATTGTTTAGGTTCGTATTCTGAGTCAGGTTAAGATAGTCCCACGGGAGTTTGACTAATGTCTGTAGCCAAACTCTCGTGTTATGTAAATTTCCGTATATAATGATTTTGAGTTAAAGTAACATAACTTATATCTTCGTTTTTTGTGTATAACGAAACTTTCGTAACCATTTCAAGGTGCCCATTAGGCCCTTCTATTCTATTTTATATATATTGTTGTTGTCTCATATAGACTGAACCGTATGGATAATGATTGGATTTCAAGTTTCTTTTCAGTAAATATACCTGCGACGTATTGTTGTGTCGCCGAGTTTAATTTCCAACATAGCTCATTATGATATAATGAGACCATGTATTGTTATCTGCGCTCTTGTTATTAATGTGAATAAACTTCTCATATTGTTGCTTTTAAATATTTCTAATAATTTCCCTGTAACTTGTACCTTAGATTCACTCTCTCCTGTTTATTATTTTCACTGGTCGGGTAGTAAGAGGAAACAAGGAGGGTGTAACAATAAGAGGTGGTGATCCTAACTTTCTTGTCTTGACAGATTTATAAATATAGATGCATCTTAGTAGTTGGACATAGTTGAGATAAAAGTGAGAGCCAAAATTGCTGGTAAAATAAAATATGGGGAATTATCTTCTCTGCTAAGGTTGTGGCATCCATGCTACATTTTTGTCATGATGTAAACAAAATTTATTTTTTATTTGATATCCATTTTTATATATATACTCTTTTCAAAATGCATTTTTGGTCATAATTTGTTGCTTTGTTAAAATAAAATTGAAATGATTTAATTCAACACTTTAGATATTTTTTTTATTGTTATCTAGAACATACATCATTTATCACTACATATGTCAAAATAATATTACTAATATGTAAGGATTTGCAAAATTTGCGATAAAAGGGTTCCTAAAAAAAATCATAAAATTTTTTCAAAGACATTTCAAGGATTTTCTACAATTCCTTCAGGAAAAGCGTATAAAGTAATCATGTCGAAATACACATCATTACATATTTTAAAACATAACATTAAAGCACTTGCAAATAATCATTGGTGACATGTGGGTTTCTCCTTTTATAGTGATGAATTAATGGCCGTAGGCTGGATGTTGTGTCAGTTCTCGATATATATATATATATATATATATATATATATTTATTTAGCACTGCGTCTTACTACCCGTTCAGGTTATACACTTTAAGTACTAATTACGCTAATGGATTAGGAATAGGGAAGGTTGAATTAGAGGAAGTGAACCCACATTTGCGTGGAGGGAGAGTGGAAAACCATTTAGGAAAAATCACCCCCAGTTCACCCGACCGAGATTCGAACCTCGATCTCCCCGTCCTCAGCAGTCAAGCTCAACACGACAAGCGCGTTAGCCAACTATGCCACTGAGGCGGGTTGTTCTCGATATAAATTAGTTTATAAGTCGTGTACAGATATGATTAGGCTGTTTAGAAAGTGCACATTAAATACACCAACTCTAACTGTTCATATTGTGCATGATAATTTATGCTGTGTAAATTACAAAACAAAAATAAGATTTATAAAAATGACTATAATACAACCTAGTTTTATATTAGTGAATACCTTGAGTACATCGATAAAAAAAATTAAAGGGCTTAAGATATCTTATGAATTTACTCAGATATCCTGGAAATTTCATCTACTTACTTACTCCTGTTTCCTCCTGATTTACTGATAGGTTTAACCCGTTTAGTGTCACACCTATTCCATAATTCACGTATGAAGAATGCCAAAGGCCTGTTAGGTTTTGTGTGCGATGAATGCCACAACTATTTCCTCATTTTTGTAAGGGTTTGCAAGAAAATTGTTCAAACATTTATTTATGAAACAATTATTTTGATTTTTCTATCATTTTAATCTGTATGTACTGTTGTTTAATAATAATAAATACAATTTAATTAAAACTATACAATTTATAAATTTTAAATTTAATTTTAATTTTCTTTTCAAAAACTAATAATATCTAACATATTTAAAAATGTGTTTAATTTTATACAAGAAAATAAAGTTTTGAATATATATGATTATAAATAGTAGTCACAGGAATATTTATTTGAGCAAGATATATTATATTGTTTACCTCATGAATAAATATTTAAGCCTACACTAAATGAATGCATTTTTCAAAAAACCTTTTATAATGAATCATTTCATATTTAAAAAAAATATTATATAAATTTATAAAGTTATTACACCTATTTACTTACACTGTTAAAGAAATATTTTCATTCACATGAAATAACATGAAAATCTAGATAGTATATTTTTCTAAACTCAGAACAATTTAAACCATACATTTGAAAATGGTTTACAAAACTGTTTACATCAGTATGAATGTGAAACACACCATCTTAATATGCAGTTTGTATGTAAACCGGCGTTGTGCTTAACACATTGAGTATGTGATCATCCCATTGTAAATGTACTAAACTCCCAGTTCCAATAACAACTATTTACAGTTGATTTTTGTTGCCCACTTTATATAAAATAATAAATGGAAATGTTCTCTTTCCAGTGATATATCACACTATTACATTATCTATCAGGTAAGGCGATAATTAGCCCAAATCTGGAGAGCCGACCTCATCGGCTTGTGGCTCTTTTAACAGTAGTAGACGGAGTCGATCAGATCGGATTGTGGCACTTTTAGCAATAGTAAGCGGAGCTGATCAGATCAGCTCATGACACTAAAAGGGTTAAAAGAAAATAAATTTCCAGGAAAAGATTGTAAAAATGAGAAATTCAATAACATTTCTAGGTCTGGAAGAAATATTTTAAAATTTCAGGTTTGCCACGACGCGTAGGTACCCTGGATAGAGCGAATTTTTACATGGTCTACTGTTTTCACACAAATAACATGAATTTAAGGTTTTTTCTTAAATAAACCCAATTGTGTTGTAATTCAGGCAAATACCATGACATCCAATATAATTTTCAATGTGGTAACACAGGCGATAGCGCTACGCCAGGGTTTCCGTTCGTACTGGTAGTATCAGTGTTTGCCGATTTTAAATGTATAAAAGAGATCAGAGGATATACACATATTTTTATGGATTTGGGTTTTTTCTTTTAGGTTAACATTAAAAATCACAATTTCTTCTTATACACATTTGAATATTTAAATTTCGATAGATTGATTCTTTGTTTTCAGCTTTTAAAAGATGTTATGCTAGGTTCAAGCAACAAATCTGTATGGCCCTTGCTACAGGCGATCATGTTTGGTGAAATTATATCTTCTTTATTTTTATTTCCTTCTCCTTATTTGATAGCTGTTTAGTCTTATATGACAACATGTTTCAGTGTTATTATTCAATTTGGTCTAAAGATAAATTGATAATTCATTATTCTGACACTGCTATTTGTAAAACTGGGAGATAATGATATTGAGATATCAAGTTTGACATCCCCTGGTGTGAAATGTTTTGTGATATTTGGTTTTTCTCTGAATATAAATAGTTAAATACACAATATGAACGAAAAATGTAGACACTTTTATCCGAGTTTCTTTTTTTAATTAATAATAATTTGACTCATTTTCACGTAGATAATAACATCACTTTCAGCATATATCATCGCTTTTTGAGAAAAATAACACCACTTTTCCCCTAAAGATAACCTCACCTTGTTATCCCTCTTAGTGGTATTTCGGGGTAACTGGTTGTTTTTGTCTAGTCGAAGTCCAGTCTCCGGGTGACATTGATTTCCAGGCATCGATCTCGCAGGTCCAGTGGATGGGGGTAGGGAAGGGAGATGAGGGAGAAAACATAGGCGGGTTCTGGGGTGGCCAGGGCGTGAAGATGGTAACCCTCAGGGCTGAAGGGGGAAATCGGAGTAGGTGGGGGTCGGATGGTTGGTGAGAGGGGAAGACGAGGGGAGGAGTTGGCTAACTCGAGTGCAGGGACTCTTGAAGATGCTGGAGCGGAGTGTTGACGTTCGGGGGTCTGGTGGTTGCAGTCGGGATCGTAGAAGATGGGTCCACGGGTGGAGTATTGTTTCGTTGTCGTCGTCTTCTTTAGGGTCTTCTGTCGGTGGGCCTTGCCGGCGCGGCGGGTGTATCCCATCCCGTGAGTTCACCGTCGGAAGGGTCGATGAAGGTTGGAGGGTGAAAGGGCAGAGTCCCGGCAACACGAAGTCACGGTGGGAGGTGAGGATCTGTCCCGGCAACACGGAGTCGCGGTGGGAGGCAGGGGAACAGTCCTGGCAACACGGAGTCGCGGTGGGAGGCAGGAGAACCGTCCCGGCAACACGGAGTCGCGGTGGGAGGCAGGAGAACCGTCCCGGCAACACGGAGTCGCGGTGGGAGTTCGGGGATAGTTGTGGAAGGATAGGGAGTGATGATGAAATGCTCTTTCAAACAAATAAAGACGATTTAATATGCTCTTTCGAAACGGTGGTTCGCCAGGGTTGGGTCACCACTAAAAAATAGCTCCAGAGATCACCGTGTTATATACCCTCCACTGCTGCCCAGCCTTGACCAATGGGGAAAACAGGGGCTTCCTATTGGCGCGAGAAACCGTTAGAGACAGTGTCCATCACGCGAGCCAATAGGAAGCGCTGGCGCTGTGAGCAGGGGTGGAGTCGTCACGGATGGCTCAGACAACATGGACTGTGGGCCGGACCGGCAGTAGAGAGGGAGGGTGAAGCGGCCGGTGCAAGTGCGAAGGAAAGATACAAGGCTGACTGAACAGTGAAGCACATCAACCTTTTGCATGTTTCTACTAATATGTGGTAAAGGTCACAATATACCTTTTATAACAGGCATTGCAAAGTTAATCTACCAATGAATTTTTGTTTATGAATAATATGTTTGTTGGCTCATTTAGGGCATTTAAGAAACTTTCTTTTTGTGTTAGTATGATAGTGGCAGGTAATGTAATGAGTTTGGAGTTATTCCGTGTTAAACATAATTTACTCAGTATTATATATTGAGGAAACTTTACCCACTCCGAAGAACGTCGACATTAACTTATATCTACTAGAATATAACTCTTCTCTATTCAAGTTTCATGTAGTTTCAAGCTATACACAAACATTATAATTCACAATCAACTCTCTTCAATATAAATTGTTCATGTACTTACCCTCTGACCTAACTTCAAAACGTCCAAATTTGACGAGTTGGGCAAATCCGTCATGGTGTCTCCAACAGCTGATGTTCTGGTCGGCCTGGTCCCGAGTATCTAATGGGTGACTACCGAGACAGCTTTCGAGAACTGGGCGCAGACTTACCTGCCCTCTGGCGGAAAGTGGAACCAACCACCAAATCATCGCCTGACCATCTGCATCATCAGTACCTCCAGTTAAAAAGATCAGACAACAAACCTGGGGTGATCTTGTTGGAGACGCGATGACCAATCGGAGAGCGGGAATAGAAACAACCTATGTGACCTAGCGAGTGCAGCGGTACATTAACGTGACATCACCGGCTTGTTTCTACTCCTCCCACTATTGTTTCCCTTGGCAACAAGACACTATAAGTATGGCAGCATGGAAGAGAATGTTGATTATTCGATTCAACACCATCAAGGATGAACAACGACTAGTATATTTAGGACCACCAATTGTGGACTACAATTAGCTTCGTCACCACCAAGGATGAACAACTAGTATTCAATTCGGCACCATCGGGGATAGACAACTACTATTTGTTTCGGCACCACCGAGGACGGACTTCTGATAAGTGTATGGACTGTTAATATTGGATATCGTCAGGAGACAATCTTTCCAGAAAATGGACTTTACCAGTAAAGTTGTAAAACTATGTAAATCTTCGTTATTCTAATTTAGATTTTTAAACTTAGGTCATTTAAATTAGGACTTTAAATTTTTTACGTCAAAGATAAACTTGTAATTTTTGGTTGAAATATTAGTATTGCTATAGAGATCTTTTTCTTTCAAACTCTATTATTTTTGTGTCGCCCCTCTGGCGCTTGCTTCTTATTTCACTTATAAATATTATGTAACATAAATTTTGCTGCGTGTATTAAATTTAACTTTAAATTTTGCAAAGTCTTTTATTATGAATATTAATTCTGTAACCATTGTTGGTTATCATTTATGCCGTGACTTTCTAAAAGACTTTGATGTTGTGGTTTCTATTAGTCCCGCGAGAGATTCGACTTACGTTCTAAAGCCGAACTCTCGCGTTTGTTTAAAATGTAATGTTTGTTGTAACATAATCGTTTCAAGTAATATGTGTCTATTTTTGTCTCTTGAAGCACAGACACTTTCTTGATTGTTTAGCTCATAAAGCTATTCATTGTTCATAATTATGAGTAATTATGATTATTTGTTTTCCAAAACTATTTAAAGTAAGCATGGTCTATTCAACTCTACCTGTTATTCTATTTTTCTCATTGAAACAACCTATTGTACAATGTTTTCCAACTACAGCTACAAGTTTAACCCTTAAGGCCACTTGAATTATTGTTGTCATAATTTTCAACTTTTAAACGTTGCTAATACTGCTTTCTATTATTATGTGTGTTAGATTACTTCCTACCATCCTTGTGGTATTTTTGGTGGCCTATTACTATAAGGTAACAGAGAGGGTGTAACACTCTGAGTATAGTTATGTAGCGTCAGTGTTGAATACCTGAACAGCATGTTTCTCTGAGTAAAGTTTTGTAATGTTAGTTACCTGAAAAGCATGTTTATCAGACTATAGTTCTGTAGTGTCGGTGTTAATTACCTGAACGGCATGTTTTAAGAGACGTTCTGTGTTTAACATGACCCCCTCTGCTGCATCCACAAACAGCACCACACCGTCACAGATACGCTGGGAGGCTGTCACTTCGTCGGAGAAATTAACATGTCCTGAAACCATTCAATATTATTTCTAACGGATGAAAGAGGTAAATAAGTAAATAATGTTCACAGAAGGCAATCTCAAACAAAATTATATGGATCTTTAAATTTAAGAACACTTTAGTAAACATTATTTAAATAAAACACTAATAGACACACACATTAGGAATGTGGTTGTTAAATTTTAAAACATCTCATAAAATGTGTAGCTCAACAGAGTTTGTGTATACTACCAACCTGGGGTGTCGAACACATTGACAAGGAAAGACTTGTTTCTGACATCTTGCAACACCAGTGTGACCGGAATGGCTTTTATACTGACACCTCGTTCCTGCTCGGTAAACAACGTGTCTGTGTAGCGCAGGTCACGCTCTTCTGTGGAGCGCATACCAGGGTGTGTTTGACGCACCAGGCAGTCTACAAAAGCTGTCTTGCCATGATGCAGGTGGCCAACCAGGGCCACATTGCGGATCAAGTTGGGATTGTCCATCATGTCTGCCAGGAATCTATGTATATCAGGACAAACATTTGTAACAGAAAGATACACGCTCTTTAAAATCAAAGTCAATATCTTAGCTCGGTTTAATCAATCTACCAATGAACGCATTAATTTAAATATTTCCATTTATTAAAAAAAAAAACTTTGAGCTAACTTGTTCAAATTCAAAAAGAGAAACTAATTTTGAAATAAGTTTGTTTTGTGCATTAAAGAAAAAACTTCTGGTCTTTATTAATTTAAAGTTATTTTTCCTAACATCTTTTGTAAATCTTCAGTTCTATTGCCAATGAAATGTACAGTTTTTTCAAATTTATTAAATCTGTCTCTAATGTATATTCATTGAGGTATTACAGACCAAACCTAATCTCACTTAACAGGGTGACAATGTGCAACACATATTCAAGTATGATTCATTTCATGTCATATGTTAAGTTTTTTATGTAATATTTTCCAAATTTATGAGTTCATTTTTTAATAGTTATATATCTAATCTTTTAAACCCTTCTTTCTAAAATTACATAATGGTGGTGGTGGTGTTGTTGGTGGTGGTCTTTGGACTACAAATGTAATAGAGATTTTTTGAAAGTTGATTTTGTTATTATACCGCTGCTTTTGCAATATGAGCTAACGAGAATAATGGAGTAAATCTTTTGTAAATTCAAACTCGATTTTTAATATAAACCTTGTTATTAAATGTTAGTGTTTTTACTTTTATTCAAGTATTGCCAATTTTCTATAACTGTGTCAGAGCCGTTAAGTTACATAATATCTATTAAATTTTGTTTAATGTACTTTATTTATTACATTTTATTATGTTATTTATTGTAAAATTGCTAATTTGCATCCAAAATCCAATCAATATTTCTTTAAAAGGTGTTTAATAGAAATATTATGTGACTCCAGAATATTATTCACTGCATACCGTAGACATGGCCTACGTGTGACCTGAACCCTTGAGATACCTATGTAGGTTGTTGATCTCCTCCACAATATGACACAGCTTGTAGTTAATTACCTGATGGTTAGAATGAAAGAGACTCCTGGAATTGTGCTCAAGAAATGAACTGAAGGTCGAAAACACTTGGTTTAAGAAGAGCAGGAATAATCATATGTAACATGGGGCGCGTGACCTGGTACCTCTTGTACCTTTTGAATACAACCCCAAACACATGCAAAACCAGTCCAAAGATGCGTCATGTTCACCCCAGTACTTACACTTGGCTAACTCAGCCATTTCCTTCAAATATATTATCTAATATAAATCTTACTATGCCTTCAGGCTATATGCTTATGTATTAATTACACTAATGGTTTTAATGATTAGGAAGGTTATATTTAGAGAAAATTTACCTGCATTTGTGTAGGAGTATAGAAAACCATTTTGGAAAAACCACCCTCAGTACACCCGAAAGAGATGCAAACCTCAATCTCCCTGTTATCGGCAGTCTAGTCTACTGCGAGAGTAGTTTCTTAAACCATATGGCCATCGAAGCTGGTAAAAATAAAAGTTGGTATTCTAACTTAAATAAAATGCTCAACTGAATTGCTAAGGTTACATGAGATAAACTAATAAAACCATTGATTGTAATCTGGGGTTAAGAAACATACTAGCGATGAGACGACAAATCTTTGGAATCCCTTAAATTCCTAAGGATATTCAAGGATTTGAGGAAATTTCAGATTTAAGCATCAAATCCTCAAATATACTTTTTTTTCAACTATTCAAGTGAAATTTATTTTAAAGCTCAAATAGGACTATTGCTTTTATGTAGTTCGGAACAAATTATAATTATAGGATGAACTTAACACCAGAACCCATTAGAATTATTTTAAATGAAAAATAGGGTTTCATCATAATTATGATTTAAGGGGGTGTCTATTGGGACATGTGAGCAATAGTGTGAAATAGCGCAGTGATATCAAATCTAGAGGTTGTGGAGGTCATAGTGTTTCAGACGGGGTCACAATGCTTTTAAAAGTTATAGCTTAATAACTATTGTAGTTTTTTTTAAGTTATTATAATAGTATAAAAAGAAAAATTCTAATATAAATAGAGGAGGATAAATGATTAAAAAATTATTTATGTCCTTGTTTCAGGTTACTTTTGGTCATCTAACTATGACCTCTTGGTAATTTTGTTGATTGTCGCCTCGTAGGGTTTTGTTGAGAAGCGGTGCAAGCTTAATCACTGAGTGACCCATCAGTTGTGTTCATATAATCACTACACAATCAATTTATAATGATTAAAACAAGAATAATTTGATTTGTCGGTGATAAAATTTTGGTTGGATGTACTAAAGATGATAGTTCCCTAATGGTTTCCCACTCACCCTCCACGAAAATGTGAGTACATTCTAATGGCATCATTAAACACAATCCCAGGCTTGTTGGCGAAGCAGTAAAACGCAGTGCACAGAAAATAATGATAGTTAACATAACCAAGATTTGAATGTGTAGAAGGTATCAGGAGTCATTGTGTTCCAGAGATAGGAGGATATATAGGGGTCACTGTGTATCAGAAATAGGAGAATATATAGGGGTCACTGTGTATCAGAAATAAGAGAATATATAGGGGTCACTGTGTACCAGAGATAGGAGAATATATAGGGGTCACTGTGTACCAGAGATAGGAGGATATATAGGGGTCACTGTGTACCAGAGATAGGAGGATATATAGGGGTCACTGTGTATCAGAAATAGGAGAATATATAGGGGTCACTGTGTACCAGAGATAGGAGAATATATAGGGGTCACTGTGTATCAGAAATAGGAGAATATATAGGGGTCACTGTGTACCAGAGATAGGAGGATATATAGGGGTCACTGTGTATCAGAAATATGAGAATATATAGGGGTTCCTGTGTACCAGAGATAGGAGAATATATAGGGGTTACTGTGTACCAGAAATAGGAGAATATATAGGGGTCCCTGTGTACCAGAGATAGGAGAATATATAGGGGTCACTGTGTACCAGAAATAGGAGAATATATAGGGGTCACTGTGTACCAGAGATAGGAGAATATATAGGGGTCACTGTGTACCAAAGTTAGGAGAGTAATGTGCCCACACCTCTCGTGGACCCTTCCGACGCTGTGGGAGACAATGTGATTGATTATTAGCACCGCGTCTTACTACCCATTCGGGTTATACGCACTTACGCTAATGTGTAATGGAAGGGTGATTGTGAGATGAAATGAAGGACCTACAGTTTAACGTGGAATCCGAACCACGGTGGAGGCCTGGCATTCCCCACATTCACAAG
>CABFVZ010001540.1:0-54315 GCA_902151445.1 Timema monikensis | reverse complement strand
CTCCCCTTGATGTAGCGCAACTTACTCCATGTTGTAGATAGTTTCTGACAAGAGGAAAGAAGGAAAGGAGTGCCACTCCCCTTGATGTAGCGCAACTTACTCCATGTTGTAGATAGTTTCTGACAAGAGGAAAGAAGGAAAGGAGTGCCACTCCCCTTGATGTAGCGCAACTTACTCCATGTTGTAGATAGTTTCTGACAAGAGGAAAGAAGGAAAGGAGTGCCACTCCCCTTGATGTAGCGCAACTTACTCCATGTTGTAGATAGTTTCTGGCAGTTGCTGCTCCTTGAGCTGAAATTTCTTCTTTTTGATAGGAGCTACAAGAGGCACATCCAAGGGCTGGTTGTCTTCCTCTTGCACGATGGTCTCTACCTCTGGTCCAAACACCTCCAGTGCAGCAGGGTAGTAGCGCTTGTCCTCGTGTAGTACCACCGACATGGGGGCCACATCCATCTCCTCCTCCATGTCTTCTCGGCCATCCTCCTGTTTGCAACATGGTTTATGGATAGAAGGCATTACATTAACTTGTTGCAATGAAACATTGATTCACACCGGCGCCAGGGAATGTTCAGACAACCATTGGTGGTTTTTTATGGGCACATTTGTAGCTAAACATGGTTTGATAAAAATATCCAACATTATTTTTCTCTAATAAGTACAACTGTCGAGGTGCCTACTTTTTTTTATAAATGATACTTTATATCACAAGCCCGTGGAAATACAACAGTTATAGATTAGATTTCTATAATGTTGCTTTTTAAAAATAATTAAAAATTCTACTTTTTAGGCATAGTATGTAGCTTAACAGATAGGTTTTTTTAAATTGATTTTGCTTTTATTAAAACATATAATAAAATAGATAATCAAATGCACACAAATACCCAATTAGTACGTAAAGGTCAAATGATGAGTTACTCTATAATACAATACAAAAGTTTTAAGGCCAATGAAAAGAGAATTTCTTCTTTGGAATCTAAAAAAATACCGAAAGGAAAGTTTGTAACCCTACAAATGAAAACAGATGTAATTAACTTTCTAGAAATTGATGACAACATAAGATTGTGTTTGGGCAAGAAAGAATATATGGCCATGAAAAAACAAAACAAAAATAAAGGACACTGTTAAACTACACTTTACCAAATCTGCATGAACAATTTTTAGTAACTGTGAACTACCAGATCAGTTACGCTACTTTTTTGTCAGCTTAAGCCACTTTGGATTATGAGGGCATAATATGTGTAAATGTATTGTACAAACAAACTTTAAAATGACTGTTTCATAGCTACATGAAGCTAATAGTCCAAACAGTCTACTTCAAGACTTGTATTGTGATTTGTACAATGTGGCTTGCTTGTTAAGAAAATGTGATACTTGCAAAAGTAAATTAATTGAGTATGATTTATTGCAAGTGGATGAAGAAATGACGTGAAAAAAGTGGATTGACCAAACTTCCACATTTATTCTAAGTGGTGTAACCCTGTTACACCACACAGAAGAAAAAGAGATTGTTTGGCTCACCACTCTGGCCCCAGTTGACCTCGTCTCAGCCACGCTCCACTCCGCTCAACTTCACTAACACGTTCCGGCACTATCAACATCGAACTGCCTCGAAAGGCCTGGCTTCATTCGTCACCACACGCAAGATAAAAGAAGACAGATGATATGCACAGCTTGGGTGCACATCACCGGCAGTGTTCAAAGACTATAGGAATATTGTTGAGCACACTGTTTGAAATAAGCATAGACTACTGGAGTATGTTCTGGAAGGTTGCTACCCTTTACCCCTCACACCCTCCTTTGGTTCGCACCTTGAAAGCATATGGCTTCATTTTTCTGGTATATATAGGGAATTGTTCTGTAATGCCAGTACACATTACACTGCGATCACTAGGTAAGAAACCTTGTTGCTAGAATAGGTTTACGTCGGTACTATCAAAATTTCATTTGGCTTTAATAATTCAAAATTACTGTTCAGGATTTCATATTTAAAGACATCATTAATTAGCTGTACCTGGTCTCCTTTAAATTGCTTGCAGGTCATGGATAATGTTTATATTTTTGCATGGTTTGACCGAATGATTTATTTAACATCACTTTGTGATCTATTGAGAAAACTCTTTTATTTATTAAGTGAATTTTCTGATTTTTCCGCTTCACGGATGGTCTTATACCTTGAAGCACCGCCATCTTAGGCCCATAATTGACTCTTGCGGTGTTATACTTTGCTCTGCCGATTTTGTACATTTAAATGGTTATATATATTGTTGTTTATTGAAAGTTAATTTATTAGTGTTAGTATTTGCAAGATTATATGATGTTGGTTAAGTGTGGGGCCGCGAGTTGGCAGGTTTGCTCTCTAATAGGGGCTTTATATTTAATGTAAGTGCAGCCGGTTGTGGCATTTGTTTCTAAATTAAATTCTTGTTGTTTGTTTCTATTATGCCCAATTACAACTAGTGCTTTTGGCTATCCTTATTATTACTTTCATAGGATGTGTAAAGAGGTCAATTTAACTTCTGATTGTAAGATTTATTTTATGTCGCCATTTAAAAACATGGGAAGGAGTCCTCCATAAATTATGTTTCAATGATTATTGTTAACAGATCCAGCACCTAGTGCTATTCATGTCTCACTCACTCTTAGAGCTTTTATGTGTTTTTTTAAAATTAAATAAACTCTCTTGTGACCAACCTGACTGTTATTATTGCGTGATAATAAGGGGGCAGGTTACAATGGGAAAGAAAAAACATGCCATAAATCTATAAAGAGGAACGCATTTTTCATTTACTAGATCCTTTTATTGTGTTAGAAGAAAACCACCTAAATTTCATAGTAGGCACAGGCCACTAATTTCAAGATATATCTAGTGTTAAGAGCTGCTTGTCTACAGATGCTATATTAATGACTTTAGTGAAAATTATTCATGCAAGTATTCTGAAGAGATACAGTTAGTGCATGTTGGCGGTGCAAGACAACAAATTACTTTGCACACTGGTGTCCTATACATGAAAACAGCTATGCTTTCAGGAGGAATTACAACTCCTATAGCATCCTGTACTTTATCTGAGGCCCGTATGCAAGGACAATGATAAGCATGGCCAAAGCTAAGCAAAGTATAAGCTTTGTGCTGGGACGAACAATGGACACAATATCTTAAGTCTTGGCAAAGTATGGTCCTGAGCTTGCTCTGGCTATACTTTGCTTGTACTTTGAGGATATTTCCACAATATGGCGCTGCAGCATATACGATCGAGACTGCTGTTTTCACGACAATAATAGTGAATCTTGATCATCTAGATTTTCCTTTTTTTTCTTTTGAGATTTTAATGAGTTTGTAAAGGAAGAAGATCATGAAGTGGTGAGAATTCCTCGTAGGCCTGTAAGTAATTTAAAGAATCCTTTGCAGCCTTATTCTGATGATGAATTTCATTGAATATTTCGATTTTCGAAGGAAGTTGTTCTCCAGGATTTCTTGCCTATGTTGGAACTGGATATTACTAACACACGACGAAGATTTCCAATTCTTCCAATACAGCAACTACTAATTGGCCTACGATTTAATGCCACAGGAAGCTAATGCTTCAATATAAACACATTTGTTTAAAACTGTTATTTTTAATATTACCAAACTAAAAAAAACTTATGATATGACTTGTTTGGTTTTGAGAAAGAACCCCTAATGTGATTTATTGTATAACTCTAAGCTTATATTATGTTGGGTTTTATATATGTATTATATATGGTTAAGTTTCTAAGCGATTTATTTTATAGCAGTGTGTTTGCTGATAACAGAGCCAATATTTCAGTAGTTAGTCTACTTTAATGATATGTCTATATTATTGAAGCAAGTAGCCTAGTAGGTTTATTATTTTGTAATTTATATAGAATTTGATGGAGGTTAGGCATTGGTTGGAGTAATATCTATACAGAAAGATAACCTAATTGTTAGTCCTGCATAACCTAACCTTTTTATACAATTATGCACTCTTTAAAGTTAAATTATAACAAGTATAACTTTAACAACAAACACATATTTTCAAAACAGCTTTGTATTCTATAAAAGGGTTTGTAGTTAGTCATAGCCCTTCCAATTTTTTATATAATAACTTTTAATTTAAAAAATAATGCTAATGTCAACCATTTTGTAAAAATGTAGTAGGCCTAACCTGATATAGGTTTTATTCTAGATTGTTAGTTAGGACTCGTTCAATAT
This sequence comes from Timema monikensis, assembly GCA_902151445.1. Lineage (NCBI taxonomy): Eukaryota > Metazoa > Arthropoda > Insecta > Phasmatodea > Timematidae > Timema > Timema monikensis. The sequence goes on along the minus strand of CABFVZ010001540.1, from coordinate 50,102 downwards.
AGACCAGTCAACTGTATTTCGGATTGCTAAGAAAATCTCCACTCTGTTAGCAGATAATGTTCAGCATGTGCTGAAGTTTCTTACTGGAGTGGCTGAACTGGCAGCTGTGAACTTGAAGTTCTATAACAAAGCCAACTTCCCTGGTGTGTTAGGTTGTATAGACTGCACCCACATTTCAGTTCATAGCCCCGGTGGACCAAATGGACACATTTACAGATAACCCTTATGATATGATAAAATAAATATAGGAGTGACATAATTTTCTGAAAATGGTTTCTTCCCATACAAAATTCAAACAATAGTGGAACCTACAGCTATTTTACATAGACCCATAGCATTTGTATGATCACTGAGAACTTTTATTTGTATACATCTAGTTAGGCAAAACTTCAATTTCATTAGTAAGTACCTACTAGGCCTATACACTAGGCCCAAATTTTTCATTTTATTGTAGACATAATTAGGTTTTATGTAAGCTTAGTTAGTGAACAGCAAACTAAACTACACAGAAGTGAACACACAAAACAAAACCAAAATTTAGGTGTGGATGAAACCTAAGAACCATACCTTTGTAGACAATTTTTTTACTTAAAAAACTTGACGAACACAAAATGTATAATATATTTACACTCACAAAAATGTGGAAAGTCCAAAAATACAATATTAAATATAATTAAAAATCTTTATTATGAACAATTCCAAACCAAATTCACTTTGAAGTTATGTAAATATTGTTGACAAATCCATAAAATCGCACTAGAGAACTTTATGTATATTATAGGACCAATTCATGTCCAAAAACCTTTTGCATTGACAGTACTTCTGTCTCTTTTGCAACACACAAATGTCTTGTAAATGGTTCAATTACTTTTCTTAGGCCTATTCAAACAAAAACTCCTCTGCACATCCACCAACTATTTTACATCCAGCTAACTCACACAAGATTACATTAGAACTTAACTGAAAAGGTAGTTAAGATCCAAAGTGACACACCCACTGGAAGTAAGATGTTAAAAAAAATATATAAATGAAGGGGTCCCTCTAAAAGCGTTTCAACTGACATTTGACAAATTTTTCAGGAAAGTATAAAAACACTATACTCATAATTTTAGTAAAATATTCCTACCATTTTTGCTCAGATCATTAATACAGCCCACCTTAAAAGGTTAATGGTTATTTCTTCTTTAAAATTAGTATATTTACCTTAATAAGTGTAAATTTTACTTTGTTGTAGTGAAAAAACGTTTCATGTGCACAGTTGTAACCTATTTACACCATAAAGGCTATAACCAAAACGTGCATTTGTAACGTTTTTATTTTGTTTACATTTTCGTTTCAGTAATATAAACCCCATTTTAAAGAATATTTGAGGCTTTTCAAAAACAAGGGGTGGGGTCCTTCAACCTTTTAGTGAAGGCAACCCCACCCCCTCCATTTTAAAATAGCCTCCAAGTCAAACTTCTAATGATAAGACAAAGGGTGTAAAAATAACAAACACACAATGAATACAATCTGTAATATTCTTTTAAAAATAAATACAATGCATATTTTTAATGGCACTTTCTTGTTACTAAGTTGCTACTAACATGTAAGTCTATGTTATAGACATCAAAAGTAGTAAAAATGTATTTCTTGAAAAAAAATAATTAAAAGGCCTCGAGAAAAACAAGGTAGGCCCAGGTGATTTTTAAAATAAAAACAGTATTTTTTAATATCTTTTAAATTTAAAATAAGTTTTAAAAAACTAGAAACTGTAGGCCTCTATTATAAAAATGAACGCTAAGGAATGTCTTTCTTGATAGAAATTAAAGAAGCCCTCAAGAAAACCAAAACAAAAAAGGCCTGTAAACAGAATTCTAAAAACTTTAATATCATTTTAATTAGAAAATACAAAAATTAATCTTTCTTTTCAACTAAAAGTCTGTTTGCAATATTATTTTCAGACAGCACATGTCAACGAAAGGTAGAATGCTCTATGTTCTGGTGGTAGATACTCAGATATCTTGACAAGATCTGCTTTCTTGGCAGAATTGATTGGCAGTTTTGGTCCAGGGTAGAGGTTATTAAGTTCTGATAGTTGAACTTTACGGTACAAGTTGTCTACATTCGTTGTTTTCCCATTTTTCTTCTTGAGGACATTGAAGACCCTCCAGGCATCAAGTATGCTATGGCATTTTCGGGTACGAATTTCAGTTGGACTGTCCTTTGAAAACTGTATCCATCTACACTCGCTGATTTTCAAGTTGGGATGCTTGTAGATTTGATTGTCGACAGGGGCAAAATCGATAAAGTGTCCTTCCATCTCCTCAACTATGAAGGGGTTTATGTCTTTTGCAGAGCGTATCATGTTGACTACGTCATCTGGAATGTATAGTGTTGATATCTTTTTGTGCTTCCCAATGAGGGCAAAATCCCGGTCGCATGGGAGAAAGCTATGTCCAGTTACCAAAAATGTTTGGTTGACTTCTGTGAAGAAACCCAATGAAACCAGGTAATGACAGAGTGCAACCATCTTCCAGTTGTAATTCTGGCCAACACATCGATCAGATCAGATAATAAGTTTACGTAATTCATACGGAAGGAGTTTCTCAAAGTTTTTTTTTAACTTAACGAATAATGCACAATACTATTTCTGATGCACCTCTTTTCCCTACACTTTCATTCCAAACGCACATGGTTGCTTCATTTGTCCCCATATTGTGAATACAAAAATTGTAATTAGAAAACTGCCTCTGATAATAAACATAGGAATGTGCTAGGTTTGGTGTGAAAATCACCTGCTGAAGGTATACACATAGTACAATTAAATTAGGATTTTCTTGAGCATCCTTTACGGCATTAGCGAGCGTATTATAAGCTTTCTCAGCTTTCCGGTGATGAAGTTCTGATTCCACCTGCAGTTTCTTCTGTTCCTCCTCCGAATGTGCTGCAGCCATCTGAATGAAGTACTTATCACAAGTCTTACATGTATCAGATCTCGGCAACCCAAATTTCAGATCAAACTTTTCTCGGAAGATTAACCTATACGTATGCAACAAAACTTTTGATTCTGGGTATTTGCTCTTAAAGAGATTGAACATTTTACTGATGCTCAGATCAGGACTCAGATACTTGGCTTTGTTGGAGTGACGGGAATAGTGACTTTCTTGACTCGGAAAAGAACGAATGTGTTCCTCCACCAACGCTTTGTCAGCATCAAGGAGGTTACGTGGTCTGTTTTTGTGTTTGCCTCTGTCATCATTAACACTTTTTCCAGATTTTACTTTTTCTACAAGAAGTTGTAGTCTTCTTTTGGTTAAATCAAAAGTATTAATAATTTGCTTTTGACATACCTGTAGTTTTGAAGTTTACCCTAAGTGGGTAAGGTGTACTTAACTGTGCAGTGGCGCTTAGATATAATTTCTGAAACAGTTCTCCTTTGAGGTTCTCGGAGGTTGATACATTCAGCCAGAAACTGCTGCTGCTGGTTGTAAGGAACTCCATAAAACATATTATACAGCATCAGTTTCTGTGTGAGGTTTCCGTTAAGCCATGAACAGCCGTTGTATGTGCAGTTCCCCGAACATAGGTCATCCTTGGGAAAATATGATTGAAATTAAACAGGCTTTAAAAGAAAATTACTAAGAGCTAGGCCTAACACAATGATAAACAAAAGATAACCCAGATAAAGCTTGCTTTTTAGCTGATGTCTGTATTATTTTCTTTTTTTAATATTATATTATTTCTCTGTTTTAAATTTGATAAAATATGTTTAAAAATGTTTAATATTTTTTATTGTAGATGACTGTATATATATATATATTTACATATTTTGTATAATTATTTTATACTATTTCTTTGTTTTAATGTTTATAGTATAATGCACATTGTTGTCTTTACAATGAGACTTGAGACTCTCATGAATAAGTAAATCCAATCAAAACTATCATAGCCTAATCTAAATAGAAGTAACGTTTTTACACTCACCACATCTGGAGGCTTTTTAGCAGGTTTAGCAATGCCTTTCGAGCCCAAATAAGCCATTCCACTATCCTTGAGATGTTTATTTTTAACCTGTTTCCACTCATAGTTTATTTTACGTTTTTTACCACGATTTAGCTTATTTACAAGGAGAGATTCTGGTGATTTTGAAGGTACGTCCGCCATCTTCCTTGCATTTGAAACGTTGTTACACTAGCTGACAATTTTGAACATTAGAAATAAATAGAAATAGTTAGAAAATCAGCCGACAGATGATACCACTTTACAGACCCGGTAATAAGGAACATTTTTACACTGAAACATCACTTTCTTAAATTTTGTCAGTTGAAACGTTTATAGAGGGACCCCTTCAAATATATTTGGAGGCTTAATTATGTCAAAATATTATATTATAAACTTCTTTCTAGCTTATCTTAACCTAACCTTCATTACGGTAACTATTTGGCTAACTTGGTCAAACCCGGCTAGGTACCGTTTCATTCAATTATAAATTAGAATCTTAGTTAATAATCACAAAATAAACTATTTTACTTTTGAAGTGTAAGATGACATTACGTAAGGGATTATGGGCAAACAACGTGTAGGTCTAGTATGTTTATGTTGGGACTTATTTATTCATTTGTATAAATGTTGTGAAGATAAAGGCTGGACATACATCACTAGCAGGATCTACATCACCAGAGTATTGTCTTCACTGCCCATACTTGCTCCACCAGGGTCTTTGTCTTCACTGCCTGGACCTTCTCGACCAAGGTCTTATCTTCACTGTCCGGACCTGCTCGACCAGGGTAGTGTCTTCCCTTCCCAGACTTTCTCGACCAGGGTCTTGTCTTCACTGGCCGGACCTTCTCGACCAGGGTCTTGTCTTCACTGCCCAAACCTGCTCAACCAGGGTAGTCTTCACTGCCTAGACTTACTCGACCAGGGTAGTGTCTTCACTGCCCAGACCTGCTCAACCAGAGTAGTCTTCACTGCCTAGACTTACTCCACCAGGGTCTTGTTTTCACTGCCTGGACCTTCTCGACCAGGGTCTTATCTTCACTGCCCAAACCTGCTCAACCAGGGTAGTCTTCAATGCCTAGACTTACTCGACCAGGGTATTGTCTTCACTTCCCAGACCTACTCGACCAGGGTAGTGTCTTCACTGCCCAGACCTGCTCGACCAGAGTAGTGTCTTCACTGCCCAAACCTGCTCAACCAGGGTAGTCTTCACTGCCTAGACTTACTCGACCAGGGTATTTTCTTCACTTCCCAGACCTACTCGACCAGGGTAGTGTCTTCACTGCCCAGACCTACTCGACCAGGGTAGTGTCTTCACTGGCCGGACCTACTTGACCCAGGTCTTGTCTTCACTGGCCTTGTGTGCCGTTACAAAATATGTTGTCACATTGTGTTGAAACAACTCGCATCTTATTTATGCAGTAGTAGCCGTTTTTACATTAGGCATTTTAAGGCTATATTTTGAAAATTTCCTAAATTTTTTTGTCTTAATAAAATCTTACTATGCAACAGAATTGTTGATTTATGTTTGTTTTTGTGTTGAAAACATGCCTAATCAGTCTTCTAAATCCTTATCTTTTCTTAATTTGTGAATATATATCCTTGTAAGAACCGGTGTATACTGCATCCAACATTTGAGTTAATGTGTGTAGTAATTGACACATACATCATAAAAGCTTATATAAATTTTTTAGACAAGCTAAAATCGAATAGATTTAAACTAAACAATTTTCTTAAGTTTCTGATATGTCTTTTTAGCCAACTTGGCTTCTTCAAACCGGCATTAGATAAATTATATTTATTTACCATTTTTCAATAATTGAAAACATGCGTACAGTATTGTTTTTTTTATAAATCATTAAGAAAATGCCAGGCCTCCACCGTGGTTCGGATTCCACGTTAAACTGTAGGTCCTCCTATTTCATCTCACAATCACCCTACTATTACACATTAGCGTAAGTGCGTATAACCTGAATGGGTAGTAAGACGCGGTGCTAATAATAATAATTAAGAAAATAAATTATTAAAAAAAACTAATTTTATTCTTTGGATCTCTGGTAAACAAAACTAAATTAAAATGATCCGTTCAAATGGCTTCCCGAATCATAAATAAATTCTGCAGTTATCAAGCCTCTACATTATTTTTATTTTTTATATAAATAACATATTTTGTGGTAAATTATGTTCCATTTACAAATATTCTAATGGTACTAAAACTAGTAAAAATAATTTTTTAATAGCAATAACCTTATCAAGAATTAAAAAAACAACAGAAACTTACATTTTATTAAATCGGATTCTTAAGTTAATTTGTGTGGAGAACCAGAACTCAAGTATTTTGGTGAGACTACCTAGTTTAGTCCATGACCAACTATATATGAGGTACTTAATATTATGGTACACTGGCTTCCGATCCAGTGGTCGAATGGTTCAAGGTGTCACTCTCATAATAGACTGGGCTGCTGATAAGTAAAAATCCTGTTGGAGTGGTTTCTCCATTCTGCCCCATACAAATATGGGTATACTTCCTCCAAATTAAACCTACCTAGCGCATTAGTGTTATTAATTCATAACATGATCAAGTTGTGAAGTAATATAAATTGTCAAGCAAAGTTTGGTGAAGTAAAGAAAGGAGACTGGAGTGGTAATGACTTTTAAAAAAAGCAAACAATTTGTTTAAGAGCATTCTTTGATTTATTATCATGAAAACTAGAGTTATTAAATAATGCAAAAATAAAAGCAAGGTTAAAATTGAATTTAAGTACACACACAAAGTAACATTAATATAAAAAAAAGTTATAAATTGTCATTAAGTAAAGAGAGAATTGTAGAAAAAGAACCAATAATAAAAACCTTAGCACATATTTACAAACAATGCAACATAACATATTAGCCAGAAAGTGTGTGCATGGGTTGATTTATATTTTTTATTATACTTTTCACACAGCTATGATATTTATAATAATGCACATAGCACTGATAGAGCACTAGATGATCATGTGAGCTAAGAGAAAAAGTGAGGATGTGGCCAAACTAATCAACTTTTTCAACGTGCCAGAAGAAGCTAGATTTTTACATTGTTGCCGAGTATAGATTGGACAAAATTAATAATAATGATACAAAAATAAATTAAAAGTATGAATAAAATTAGTAACACAAGCTTTAAGATACAATATTAGGGGGCATTCAGGTATTATCTAAACACCTTATAGGGGATGGGGGGGTTCGATCATTGCTTATTTTTACTGGGAGGGGAGACTCAAAACAATGCTTATGTAAGAAAGAAAGATGGGCAAGAATGGACAGTGATACATAGCTTACTTTCTTTTTATAGTTTCAGTCGGGGGGAAATTGAAATGTGTGTAATTTTAAATGTTTTTAAAACTTTACCTGTATAATACAATAAATTTAAATTAATTGTAGAAAAGTGTTTATTGTGAATTATTTAGCATCATTAATTTACACCTTTTCATTAATAATTATAAGCAATATTTAAATTGCATAAGAAACCATGGTTATTTCTGTGATCAAATGATATATAAAAAAAAAGTCAAAAACATTACATAAGAAAGTTTTTTTGCTTTTTTTGCTTACAAGAGGAGTTTAGGGGGTCCAAAATGGCCAAAAATCAAATATGTGCTTATTATGGGTGTGCGTAGTCCACTTTTTCAATTTGAAGCGAACTCGAATCAATATAGGAAATATTCTCAAAGCCAAATAAAGGTTCGAATATTTTTGTTTTTTTAGGCTTGAAAAAATATATTTTTGTTATTTATATAGTTTTATGCACTTAAATTACTTGAAAATGTTTTACTCCAAAATTGTTTGTGATATTTAGTTTAATTCTAATAAATTAAGTTATCCATTTACAAATGACAAATTACAAATTTACAATTGATTTTTTTGTTTGTTTGTGAATATTGTTTAGTACTGTACATAGCAGCTCAGAATGACAATAATTGACCGTTTTTGGCGAAGATTTATAATGGTCAAAGCTGGTGTCAAAGTTTCGAAGATTCACACACCCTACTAGTTCTTATGTAATACTTGAACATCCCCTTATTTAATATAAAGTTTTTTTTATTGATTACAAATAAAAAAATAAAATATTATACACTAATAAACAAACATTGTTATAAGTTATTTTAGCATGAGATTATTATCTTTTAGACACGTATTTTAATTCCCTAATATTTCCGTTTATAGCTATCAAAAAAATGTAATACTTTTTTGAAATTTAGTCTCTTTTACTGGGATTAGAGCCTAATACATTTTATCAATTAGGCTAAATCTTAATAACAAGGGGTTTATAAAAGGAGTTTTTTGAACTATCTATCAAACCCTTGAGTAAAGGGCGAAAGGATAGTTTACTTAAGGGGGAGAAGAGAAAAATGAATTTTCACCAAATAGATTAACCATTTTTAATAAATTTAAAATCTAGGCACTGTTTAATGTGATTAACAAAATGGCAACTCACATTTTCAAATGAAAATTACTTTGAGGGTATTTTACATGCAGATATTTCCAATTTTAATTATATCTTACTGTTATTCGAGATGTGAAATAAGTTATTGTTAAGTTAAAGTAATATTTAATAAAACTTTACCTAAAATATTTTTTATAAAACTAACAGTTTCTGTGATTTTGGCATTTAAAAAAAAATTAGGCCCAAGAAATTGATTAGACTAATTTTTGAACAGATTAGTTATTTCTTAAGTTTTTTTCCTTTGTATGTTTCTGTAACAGTTAACATTACTTCATATAATGTTTACATATATAGTCTTTGCTGAAATATTTATAGAAGTCATTATTTTGTTTCAGACAGATTGTGAGAGTCTGTGTGGTGCACTGTGCAACTTATTTGTATAGTAGTATTTGTAGACCAAAATTATAACTATATTAATAAAATGTATCTCAAATATTGGTTGATTGCTTTTGAACAGGATATTGGATTTCTTGTATTCCATTGTGAAGTGATAAAATCATTGTCCTTTAGAGCGCTACAGTGAACTAGATGACCTTAATCCATTGGACAGTTAGCTTCTTTACAAAATACAGAGTGCTGAGATAGAAAAGTTTTAAGATTAAGAACTCAAAAAATTGATGAAATGATGGAAAAAGTAAAGTGAGGAGAGCTATATTTATTGAACCAAAACAAGTATTTTAAAAAGTGAAGTCGGTGACCTGGTGGTCTAGGGGTAAGGTGTCAGACTTCTATGCTGGCGGCCGGGGTTCAATCCTCGGTCCCGGCAAAGATTTATCTGATTACCAAACCCTTCCTTCACCTCTGACAAGACATCTTGTGAATGTGGGGAATGCCAGGCCTCCACCGTGGTTCGGATTCCACGTTAAACTGTAGGTCCTTCATTTCATCTCACAATCACCCTACCATTACACATTAGCGTAAGTGCGTATAACCCGAATGGGTAGTAAGACGCGGTGCTAATAATAATAATAATAATAATAATAATAATAATAATAAAAAGTGAAAAAACTAAATGAGGGATTTAATTTGGAACAATATAAAAGCTAAGAAGTAAAACATTGGCGAAGAAACACTTGAGGTTGCTGCCTTTGCTTGGTTGTTCAGAAGGCCTTTCAGAGCTGTGCGCGGTGAATTTCTTCGTTTTGGCAACTCTTCCACTCACGCTTTACTTTTGCCGTTTGGAGGGTTTCATGATGCATCTCTGCGTCAAACTCCATCTTGAGACGCAGTCGCTCCATCTCCAGGCGATGCAGCTCCTCGGCCTGTTGAACATCCAGGTGGTGGCACTCCTGTTTCCAAACAGATATTAACAAACTTTTATAAAAACTACTGACAATTGGGTTTAGTAGAATGTTACACAAAATTATTCACATAAGGGTCACTTTTTTTTTTCTAAAGTAACAATAAGTCACAATTTTATTGCTACCATTACACTCTAAAAATATGCTGAATCGGATGATATTTAAATAATGATTTATTGAAAGATTTTTTTAAATTATATGTTTTAGGCATAATCATGAATAATGTCTCCAATATTATACTCAATATGAATAGGCATAAGTGTAAAAAAAAAAGGATTAGTGAATGTATTAATTTTATAGATATAACAGTGTAATGACAGTGATAAACCGATTATTTATTAATATTTAAAATAGAAAATACAGGTTCTGTGTGACCAATTATGTGTACCTTTGCCAATATGGACTACTTATTTCAATATGTGTCTACATAATATAACAAAACTTATTTGATGGTGCAGAATAATACTGGGTTAGGCCTTACAAGACCTACCTGTATTAAACAGCCTTACATGAGAGTTAAAAGTAGGGAGTAACATTTTAGGCTTTCAAATGTTAAACCTGTATTTCAAGGCTTGGTTGCAGGGCAATGTAATGTGATCCTCCCTACAAAATAAATTACTAGTGAATAAGTCTCATAAAAATAATAGCTGGTTAAATAATTAAATACTTTTGTTTGATTGAGAGAGATTCCGGGAATGATACCTAAGCACCATACCGTATAATAGGCCTAAAATATATTTAACTTGAGATACCAAATAAAAAATTTAAGACTATGAGTAAATTTTTACAGATTTTTAAACAATATTGTTTCTGCGTCACTTCAGCCTAGTTACTATAGACCTGATAAAGTTTTTTAATACATAATCTTAAATTTAGTAGTGTATTTATTGCATTCTTGTGAGTGTTAATAAAATTTGTGATTTTGGGAGTTTTAAAAGAGGAAAAAATCGCCTAAATTGTATTGTTCAGGTTTGGTACCGACTTGTTAATTCCTATGTTTAAGCGTTTCTGAAATGTTGATATTTAGGCCTACATTTTCATTTAAACCAACATAATAATGTAGATCCAAACAATAGATGGTGTGTGTGTGTGTGTGTGTGTGTGTTAACAGTAAAAACACTTTTATTAAATACCCATAATTTGTGAACCCCCTCCCTCAGTTTTATGACTTTATATAAGAAAATTTTAAAATTGTTTTAATAACTTTATTAACTAACTTCTACTTTTCTTACAACCAAAATCATTTATAGCTTGATCTTGGCGCGTAAAAGAAAGCAAAATCTTTCGATGTTAAGTTTAGAGTGTACAACAATCGTGAAGAACTTGAAAGATTTTATTTTACTAGCAATTAATTTTATTAATAAACCAACTTCTTTATTGATATTCATCAGTATAGTATAACAGATTCAAATGAAAGGCCTACAAAAACCACTCACCTTTTTATAATTACCAGTATGGTTGAAACTCTTGATTAGTGGTTATTTCTTCCCACGCCCTCTTCTTTGCAGCTACGAAAAAACTCCCTACATCCGGTTTTTTTACTTTCTATAACCGTGTGAGTCTTGATTTGATCCAATAAATATATTCACCCATCCTCGTTAAAAGGGGGTTGTTTATGTTTTTCCACCATTTCCAGAATTATATGGGCATTTATGATCGGGTTTGTTAACTTTATGAGCAAAATCATCACTATAGAAGGCAGTGGATGTAGAGAATTTTATTTCCTGCTGGGGTGTGGTACCTCTGTGGATGATTTTATCATGTGACCGGTTGCCAGATGTTCTAGCAAGGCATCCGCCAGACTAAACCCGTGCTTTGCTAGTACTTTGTTTAGACTTTGGCCGTGCTTAGCATCGTCCTTTCATACGGGCTTGAATCTACTAGGTATGAACCAGAAGCAATATGGACATACATGAAACTTGTTTTTAACTGGGCTTTAGAAGAACATGATGACTCTCAAAGTTGTGCATGTGTTAAGTGATGGACCAATAACCCAATAAAAAAAAAACATGTTTCACATCCTCTCTCACTACATTCAAGAATTTCTGCCAAAAGTCACAGATTTTACTTGGAATTATTCAGAGGCAGGTCATGGAAAAGGAGCACCTGAAGGCATAGGAGGGACATTACAGAGAACGGCTGACAAAGCTGTTGCAGAAGGAAAAGATTGCCAATTTTCAAAACCTTGTATCAGTTTTAAAGGAACACTGCACTGGAGTACACTTGATGACTATTTCAAATAAAGAAGTCGAAGACATGGATGTTATTTTACCTAAAGGTGTATTTTCCTTATTTGGTGGTACAATGAAGGTCCATCAAGTGGTGTAGTGTAGGGATATTTCTTCGTTGGTGTTCAGGTCTTTAAGTTGTTTTGAATGCCCTTCAAATAAGTGAAATGATCACTGCATATTTTAAATAGTTAGCTCTCTTGTTTGAAATGCAGACTTGGACTTCACAATCGATGATTGGGTTCTTGTCAAATATGACAACAATTTGTACCCAGGAGAAGAGATCAAGCTAAATTAAAGTGGAATATTAGTAAACGCAATGGAGCATATAGGGCCTGGACAATATAAGTGGTCAACCAAACAAGATGTATTTGAATATAATAGACGTGATGCGAAGCAGAAAATGTTAGGACCTATCCTTTGTGATGACAGAATCAGGCAGTTTTATTTTTTATCTTTTCATAATGAAGTCATGGTGTCAAAGTATCTGGGAATAATTGTATTGCCTAGCACACAAGAAATGTTTTGTATAACACCCATCTAAATCATCCTTTCAATATGCAATATGCAATATCACTTATCAACAAATTTTGATATTTTTTATGTTAGATTTTTGATAAATGATCACTGTTAATATATTTACTGAGTTTATATGAAGTGTGTGCACAAATAAAAAAAATATCGACCTTGATTTAAAAGATATTTTTTTAAGTTTTGTTACCTTGATATGTACCCAATCACAGAGAAATACCCAGTTGGGTTAAGATGAAGAGTGGAAGGAGGGAGTGGTTCCAAATAATATAAGAAGTGATGCAATGGAGTGCTCTTTCACCATTACAACTTGTAATGGTCAAGAACAAAGTGGCAGGAAAACTTGGAGAGAAAATAATGAAAGCCATGGTGTTTGCTGATGACTTTATGGTATTGAGAGAGACATAAGAGGAAGTACAGGAACAACTACAAGAATGGAATGAGGAAGTGGAAGAGTGTGGAATGAATCTTAGCATGGTGAAGTGTGAAGTTATGATAATGACAAAGAAGAGGATAAAGCCTAATAAAGCTATAAGGTTGGATGAAGTAGAGCTGAGATAAGTGCAGAATGCAAAATATCTTGGAAGTTTGATTAGGTGAAAGGTGGAAGTAGATAGGAAGTAATTAGAAGAGGACAGCCTAGTGGAGGCCATGGGAATGAAGATTGTGAGGAGCATGTTAGCTGTCACGAGGAAGAACTGGATTAGAAATGAAGTTATTTGAGAAGGGGTGGGAGCACATGAGATAGTAGAGATTTCAAGTGAGAGGAGAAGAATGGAACAGGCACCTAGCGCAAATATGGCTATCAGTTCCTAGAGTCGTACACAAAGTGTAATTTTAATCACTGTTCTACCACCTGCTTTTCACAGCAAATGTACCATATACAATACAATATTTTCAAAGAAAGTGAATTTTAGAAAATATAACTAATATTAATTTGTCATTATCATCAGTATTACTAATATCTATGGGAGGTAGCATCTGCAGATAACATATGTGAAAATAAAAACTGTGCATTACAGAAAGCACCAATCATGGGATGGTGATAAAGCACCAATGTGTGAGAGATGGTGAGTGTGTATACAGCACCGATGTGTGAGAGGTGGTGAGTGTGTATATGACACCAATGTGTGGGAGGTGGTGAGTGTATATACAGCACTAATGTGTGAGAGGTGGTGAGCGTATATACAGCACTGATGTGTGAGAGATGGTGAGCGTGTATAAAGCACCGATGTGTGATAGGTGGTTAGCGTGTATAAAGCACCGATGTGTTAGAGGTTATGAGCGTGTATAAAGCACCGATGTGTGAGAGGTGGTGAGCGTGTATAAAGCACCGATGTGTGAGAGGTGGTTAGCGTGTATAAAGCACCGATGTGGGAGAGGTGGTGAGCGTGTATAAAGCACCGATGTGGGAGAGGTGGTGAGCGTGTATAAAGCACCGATGTGGGAGAGGTGGTGAGCGTGTATAAAGCACCGATGTGGGAGAGGTGGTTAGCGTGTATAAAGCACTGATGTGGGAGAGGTGGTGAGCGTGTATAAAGCACCGATGTGTGAGAGGTGGTTAGCGTGTATAAAGCACCGATGTGTGAGAGGTGGTTAGCGTGTATAAAGCACCAATGTGTGAGAGGTGGTTAGCGTGTATAAAGCACTGATGTGTGAGAGGTGGTGAGCGTGTATAAAGCACCGATGTGTGAGAGGTGGTGAGTGTGTATAAAGCACCAATGTGTGAGAGGTGGTGAGCGTGTATAAAGCACCGATGTGTGAGAGTTGGTGAGTGTGTTTAAAGCACCGATGTGTGAGAGGTGGTGAGCGTGTATAAAGCACTGATGTGTGAGAGGTGGTGAGCGTGTATAAAGCACCGATGTGGGAGAGGTGGTGAGCGTGTATAAAGCACCAATGTGGGAGAGGTGGTGAGCGTGTATAAAGCACCAATGTGTGAGAGGTGGTGAGCGTGTATAAAGCACCAATGTGTGAGAGGTGGTGAGCGTGTATAAAGCACCGATGTGTGAGAGGTGGTGAGTGTGTTTAAAGCACCAATGTGTGAGAGGTGGTGAGTGTGTTTAAAGCACCAATGTGTGAGAGGTGGTGAGTGTGTTTAAAGCACCAATGTGTGAGAGGTGGTGAGTGTGTTTAAAGCACCAATGTGTGAGAGGTGGTGAGTCACTTCAACAATAATAAGACATACACTGGTTAAGTTAATCTAGTCTGATCACTTGGTGACCAGGGAAATGTGGATAGTGCTATGAAAAAAATCAACGCCATGAGCATGACTCAGACTGAGATAGAATAGTTGCCTGCTAATGGTGTGAGAGAGAGAAAGAAATTTTTTTTTTCAAAATAGGACAGATTGTTGTCTACAGATGTGGTGAGAAGGATTTGTTCAATAAGCTCATATGAAACACAGGTAATTGTGTGTTTGTTCATTTATCTTAAATAATCAATTAGAATTACTGGCTTTTAGGAGGATTTATATATAATAAAACTAAAATAACCATAAATTAGGACTATTACAATAATTTTAACACCATGAATATGGTTTGTAAACACCAACTATTGAGCAGTTGGTTGGAAAGTGGTATCTGAAAGATAGCAGAAGGTCCTTTATTGCAAACATTGACAAAGTCACTAATGTCACTTTATTTCAAAATAAATTACTATTTGCTTACTAATACTGTATTTAGTGTTCTTGTAATTTAATGAATGAACAAAACACATAAATAAAACTATTGTTTTGTTTTGCAATTGTGGCAACAAGAGATATTATAGTACACGAAATAATAAACTAAAACATATATTACCGCGTATCTAGTTAAAACTGGCGACAAAAAAATAAGTGTTTTTGACAACTCAGAAAGAGAGCCATATAAAATATGAGTTTAAAATTAAATTTAAAAAAAATTGTAAACAGCGTAAGAACACATCCTTCTTGGTGGTCCATACTTCATCAAGAACCCTTGCTTATACTGGTTCGCCATCTTAATTTCAGAATAACCTACCATATTATAGAAACTCTCGTTTGAAAAACATTTTTTAAGTGAACCAAAGACAAAAAAGAAATATTCACTGGTTATTTTCATAGGATTGAATTTTAATAATATAAAAAGTGTTAATAATTTTTTTTTAAATGTTTGTGTGGATAATGTGACAGCAAAAAGTAACAACCAATCAACATTTGGTCTGGGAGATCATATTGTTTGGTGAATGGATGTATTGTAACTTTTCCTATCAGATACCACTTCTACCACAGTGGATGCCCTATACAAATTACAAATAAATAGTGGGAGCTCACATCATATTCCTGAGTGTCTGGCTGTCTTTCTGAAAAGGATTCTTCCTCCTCATCCTCGGACTCCAGCTCCGGGCCGATGTAATTGCCGAATTCATCGTACAAGTCAGCATCCATTTCTAGAATGAAATATGTAGAACAATTTAACAAACCTAATTTAATGTTAAGAGCTGGTTGACCACTCAAAATTTAGAATAAAATTCCAGCATGATTCCCAGTTTCACTTTCAAAAAATAAATAACATTTTACTGATTTCTAAAGTGATTTTTCTTCGGTTGTGAGACTTTTAACAATTATTATTATTATTATTATTATTATTATTATTATTACCACCGCGTCTTACTACCCGTTTGGGTTATACGCACTTACGCTAATGTGTAATGGTAGGGTGATTGTGAGATGAAATGAAGAACCTACAGTTTAACGTGGAATCCAAACCACGGTGGCGACCTGGCATTCCCCACATTCACAAGATGTCTTGTCAGAGGTGAAGGAAGGGTTTGGCTATCAGATAAATCTGTGACGGGACCGAGGATTGAACCCCGGCCGCCAGCACAGAAGTCTGACACCTTACCCCTAGACCACCAGGTCACCCTTTAACAAATAATTCTGAATGAAATGTATTGAATATGTATGCCACCATATTTCAGCACCTGAGAAAGTATTGTTAGTAATTATTAAGGTGCTGCAGAAGGGAGCACGAGTAATTTTACAGATTTTATTTCATTAATTTTTTTTGGCCAAAATATTCAAATATTTCTCCAGTAGAAACGTAGAGTTTAGTTTTCTGCACATGTTAATATCAATAGATCTTGAATATCTGTCAAAGGTGTCCTGGAATGTTGTCAAAACATTTTAGATAAATAGAAAATGTTTTGACAACATTCCAAGACACCCCTGACAGATATTCAAGATCTGTTGATGTTAGCATGTGCAGAAAACTAAGCTCTATGTTGCTACTGGAGAAATATTTGATTTATTTTTGCCAACAAATTTATATTCAATAAAAACTTAAAATACTTTTACTCCCTTCTGCCGCAACTTAATACTTAATGCCTGGATTACTATATTATTGGAGCCCTAAACGATGTATACTACCTACAACCTCAATAATATTTTAAAACACTTTAAATTACTTCACTATTGGTCTTTATTAAAAAAAAAAGACCTTATCGGTTCCTGTTTGGGGGCTTTGCCACAAGCCACCACAAGAAGAACCCCTCCCTTCTCCGCCATAAAAATTATTCAGGTCACAGCCATATAATTACTCTATATTTTAAGGTGTGTAATCAATTTGTGGTCACAAATATAGATAAACTCTAGTAGGGACACAAATGTGTTATATCCAGTGGAGGGAAAGGGGAATTAGGAAACAGTGTTTCCCCCGAGCCAAAGCAGATGTTTGAAAAGAGGATGCTCCTAGAAGCTATTTGATGTGGTCCTCCCCCCATACCATTTAAGAAGGAAGATATTTGGAATGTAGCTTGTTTGTTGAGTTACAATAGATTTGAATCCTATTTAAAAATGGGAAATTCTTGTTGCCTCATGTGATTGTATTTACATTCCCATGGTGGTCTATTTAATCAATAGCTTATACAGTAACTTAATCCACAAGGCAGTGTTAGTGGAAGCTTTTGATGACATTTTAGATGAAGTTAATCACTCAACATGATTAGCTCATAGTATGGCATCCAGAAATATAAGCTCTGAATGTTCTGCTGCGGATTCTGATACATACACTGAGTCTAATTGCAGTTCTTGCAAAGACGAAGTCAGCTTCTCTTTCCGGGAAGTGATTCAATCTGTGAGAAATGGGTGGATTGGGACAGTTAGAAAAAGGAGAAAAGTTTTTGTTGAGCCAGGAAAGAACGTAGAAGCTGTTCTTAGTTCTAATGATCCTCAAAAAGTAAGCAAGAAACGAGATACATGTAAGTGAAAAAAAGGCAAGAAAGTTCAATATCCCTCTGAATCATCAGAGGGTGAAGATAGTGAACTAATTTTTGAGGGTGACAGCAGCCTAGGAAGTTATGGGGAGTGGTTAGAAGACGGTTGAAAAGATGCAAGGGAAAACGAAGCGAAAAAGAAATGACAACAGGGAAAATAAATGATGTATCTTGGATATTGATTGAAGGGAAAAAAACAAGAAAACTAAAAAGTATTACATTGGCAAAGTATTAAGTATGAACGAAGAAAAACAGGATATTGTTGTAAAATTTGTTAAAAAGACCGATCAAATTATTGAACAAGAGATATCTTTGTATGGCTTGATTCTGAGGGCAGTACTGTGGGGATGGATGTTGTTGTAAAAGTTTACCTGAACCAGACCTTGAGAGATGTGAGGATATGATGTTCCCTATATCCTTTGGCGATTACAATGTTTTGTAACTATTCTTATAAGAACACCTTTTTTTTTAAGTGACCAACTATGTATTTTTAATATTTCACTTTGAAACACTTAAATATTATTTTCTTGTGTTTTTGGGAAATGCAAATAAATGTGTCCCATGTTGGCAAACTCTTTAATTGAAGCCTAAGTTCAACATCCAAATTTTCCATACATATGAACAGCACAATTCCCTTGAAATTTTTTTTTTCTGGATTCTGAGATTTTTAAATTTAAATTTTATATGTATACTTTATGTTAAGTATTTCTGATAGGCTCAAAAAATGATTATTTTTTATTTTCCAAAAAATATATATATATATTTTTCTGTATATAGCCTATCATCATATAATTCATTTTAAAACTGTCAGAAAAATATGTAAATATTAGGGCATGTTGTTTAGACAAAGGGCTTTCATATGAATATCCAAACATGTGTCTGTGATGGATAGTATTTAGGTGACAGCATAAAAACCACATCCAACCAAAGTGACCTCATTTGATAGGGTGATATTGGGAAGACCTTGGACTACTGCTGTAGCATTAAAACTATAGGACTTGTGTTAAAACAAGTTATACTCCATTCATGGTAGGAATTACTCTCTGAAAGGTCTTTTTTCCTACCAATATACTACTATATAATATAGTTTTGGTAGGGAAAAAGGCCTTTCAGAAAACAATTCCCACGCTGAACAGACTTTATGTCATATTCTATGCATTTTAAAACCTCATTCACATAACATCTTGAATTTTTGAATATTTTTATTATAAAGTACTGACATGATGAAATTACTTACTATGGTACCTCCCACTGTTCTTGCAAAAAAAAAAAAGTTTGACAGTTGTCTGCTTCCCAGTGAAAATTTGGCTTGAAAAGGGAAATAATGCTGATTTCAACAATTAACATTGATTCTCAAAATAAATTTGAAAATAGAGCTAAATCAGAAAAAGGAATTTAAGAAACCCAAAACAATAAGAATTTTCTTCTTAGTGCAGTGGTTTTCGAATTTTTTGAATTTTCTCAATTGGGAACAAAGTTTAAAAAAATAGGCCTAGCACTTAGCGCAAATACTTTCTTTAGAAAAAAATTGAGGTGTTCAGAGCAGCATCTAGGGACCTCCCTAGCAAACGGTGAGGAATTTAAAAAAAATAGTTTTGAGCTCTCTTAACATGTACTCAGTACCGGCACCGATTTATCTGATTACCAAACCCTTCCTTCACCTCTGACATGACATGTATTAATCACAACTTGTGCATATGTGGAATGCCAGGCCTCCACCATGGTTCGGATTCCACGTTAGACTGTAGGTCCTCCATTTCATCTCACACTCACCCTACCATTACACATTAGTGTGAGTGCGTATAAACCAAACGGGTAGTAAGACGCGGTGATAATGATGATGATAATAATAATCTTAACATGTGTAAACAACTATGCAAAAAATAATAAAAGATTGAATTGCAACCAATTTCATATAAATTAGTTGAAATATTATGGAACTATGAATTTAATTCACTTTATTTATTTCTGAAGTCATTTCACTTAAGATATATAATGGACGGTATAAAATGTAAGCTAAGTTTGGTAGGGACTTGCATTAAACCATTGCCGGGTGAAAAAGAACAATAACATTATATTATCATTATAAATTAAGCACGTGTGCTAAAATAATACAAATAGACTAGTGACATTGCCTTGTATTATTTCACGTACTTTTTTTTCGTATAAAATAATCACCAATATAATTACCATCAACTATTAGACAGAATGAAGATATTATTTTTTATTTATTAATTATATTTTTTCTTTTAGTCACAGATTACACTAGCGGTTGTCACAGAAATAACTCATTCTAAAGAAGCTTTCAGAAGTCCGCCATATCCACAATAAACTAACATTTTTAGCCAATATTATAAAAATAAATTGAACTAAATGCAAATAGAGTAGCGAATTAGTTTTAAAAAAATCGCATAGAGAGCACTAAAGTCAAATGTTAGTTTAAAGAATCTCATAGAATGCACTAGAGTAAAAATAATACTATTATTAACTAAGAATCTGCGGAGATAGCAAACATAGTGATATTAATAGTTCTACATGTATACAATGACCCTACATAAGCATGAAGCCTGGTTCTGCCGTTATTTTTGGATACATGCCTTTAAACCATATTGGACTTGAGAATAATACTGTACGGCCACTGGTTTAAGGTGCCACAGTTTCTATATTGGAATCTGCGAAATGAGTACACATGATGGGGATCATAATTCTATGTCTACAATGACCCTACTTAAGTGTGGAACATGGGTCTTCCGATATTTTCAAATTATATGTATTTAAAGTTAGATTTCACTTCTCCGCAGTACCGACATGTTTAAGACACCACAATTTCTATATATGAATCTACGTAGTGAGAACACATGGTGGGAATCATAGTTTTATGTGTCTACTAATCCCCCCACATAGGTGTGAAGCCTGGGTCTACCATTATTTTCGAATTATATGTATTTAAAGTTAGATTTTAATCATACACAGCACCGCCATATTTAAGGTGACACAGTTTCTATATTTGAATATGCGGTATGAGCACACATAATGGCCCGTCTACAACCAAACGCACCCGCTTGTCGGACTCGCAACTACGCAATAACGTAATTTTGTTTGTCTACAATAGCTTACGCAAACACAATCGTATGTCTGAACTGTCGGACCAGCTTGTCGGGAGGAGATGAACATTGTCCATCTCTTGCGTTTATGTAGTTGCGTTGGCTTGCGTTCAGCCAATCAAAAAACAAATATGGATGGACTACTAAAATCAAATAATTTGAAGTTATTTGGTCTATAACAAATACGATTGGAAATGTATAGTAATGAATACAGGATTTCCAATTAAAATCATGTGTATTTATCCAGTTAAATATTTTTTAAATATTTATTTCTTATTTGAAAACATTNACAAAAACGATTGGAAATGTATAGTAATGAATACAGGATTTCCAATTAAAATCATGTGTATTTATCCAGTTAAATATTTTTTAAATATTTATTTCTTATTTGAAAACATTAATATGAATTTGACTTTTATAGTCATCATTAATGTTTGTTCCTATTGGTTGAAATTACGTTTTACGACTTTTCATTGTAGACAGTCTATTTTATATTTAATAAAAGCGTAATTACGAGTACATTTGCGATTGCGTAGTTGCGAGTCCGACAAGCGAGTATGTTGGTTGTAGACTGGCCTTAATGGAAACTAGCTTCATGTTTCTTCGCTACAGATAATAGCTCATATAAATCGGAAACTTTGAAGTCTCAAGTATCGAGCATTGACAGCTCACAGCGCTAGAGGTAGTGGTGGTTGCACCATGCTAAAATGTATGTGTAATGAAGGAATTATTAAAGTTCCCACCCAATTTGTTTCTTCTACTTTTATTATCCTTCTTGGATAATTTGTTTCTTAAACTAGTAAAACCCATCTAATAGAAACAATTTAACAAATGCTAAATTTTAATATATTATATTTTATGTTTCATAATGGGGGAGGGCAAAAGAGAAACCATGGATAAATTAGATGCTATGCAATTTTACTATGTTAACTTTAATTAGGTATTTGTTTTTATTATTTTATATTAGAGGAAATTTGGGGAAAACTAACAAAATGTACTTTGTTCGAGACATCCATTATTCAGCAATTCCTTCATTTGGGATAGTGGGCTACAGACAATCTGACTTGTCAGCCCTACAATCTGCCTAACTAATTCTGGTGTTACTTACAGATGATCTGAGTTAGTGCCTGATTTAATCTTTTGATTTTTGCTTACTATGCCTGGGATCGCAGTAACAGCAGGTGGTCAGGTAGTGGGATGTGCTGGTCATCCGACATCAACCGACATAAAATTGAAAATGATGTCAGATGACATATCTACGCACGATCTGTTATGGCATCTGATCTTACCAAATATGCCTGACCACCTGACTAAAGCATGTCGTCTGTAGCTGGATATAAAACATGACCCACCACCCCCCTCACCAACAACCCTGCCAACCAGAGGTCCCAGTCATTGGGGCAGAATATCAAGAGATATAAATACGTTAACCCAGTTACATCTTTATTAACATCTTATTGGCTGAGATAAAAAAATAGGTAAATAATAAAATAAAAAAATTCTAATTAAGGTCGTTTGGGACCTATCTAAATGAACCTTAATTGAAAATAATATATATATTTTGAGAGAAAAAATGTTTGGATAAAATTTGATATATTAGGCCTTTAAAACTTAGTAATAAATGTACCGATCACCCCTTCTTAAAGCTACGGCTACAATAGTCTAAAAGAGGGTAGACGGAAACTATAAGGGATTTAATATTACAAAAAATATGAACATTTGCAAGTTTAAGAAAAATTGGAATTATTTATTCAAGGCAAAACAACAGTGGTAAATAAAATAAAAAAATACATGGCCTCACAAGGCAAGCTGAAGAGTATTGAAAAACATATAAATATGGCAGAGATTGCTTTTGCACAGTACATTTGAGAATATATTTCACAATCTTGAGGTAAATTATTCATTTATTAGAATTAGTCTGGAAGAGACCCAATAACAATCAAAAACCGTTAGTATAGTAATAAAGAGCTTAAAGAGCCTCTTTTAAACGGTTACCACCATTGTGAATAGTGAATAAACAAATAGTTTAAACCATTGAACTTTTGAATCCTTACTATAAAAATTAAGAGCTTAAGGAGCTTCTTTTAAACAGTAAACAACACGCCTGAATAACCATTGTGATTTCAGACAAAACAAATTTTAACTTTACTCTTAAATTTCAAACTTAAATATAAATTCTGATATTTGTATAATACACAAAGGTTTGACTTCCCGACATATCTCAAACTTTTGTGGGACTATTACTTCCACCACCTTTGAAGTAAACGAGAAGATTCCGACCTGTTAACATTTAACATTATAATAGAAAACAAAGTAATATTACATTAGAATACTTGTAATTTATCACTAAATCAATCGGTATATGTTAAAGTTAAAACTTATAAACCAACAAAAATGAATTAGTTTAATACTTTCTACAAAGAAAATACATCTACAAAATATTACCTCTAAAAGAAACATTAACAAATTTTAAAGATCAAACAATTATTGGTAACTACAAGAACAATAAAAATTATATTTAAAATAAATGTTAAAAGCTAGAAAAAGAATCAAAAGTTGCTACCTACTATCATCTCTAAAAATTGAAAAGAGATTAGCACCCAGGCAGCAAAAGAAAACATTAAGTGTTTCATAAACAAATTTACTTTCAAAAATAAATCTACTAGTGAGAAAGTACAGACGCCTACACTGAAAGATACCAACTACATAATTAATCTAAGTGTTCAAAACACTCAAACCCATTAAAGGTCGTTTAAATTTTAAATAATCATTTAAAATATATAATTTTTTATATTGCCATCCTGGAGTGATTATGATCAAGTCCAGACAAGGACCTCTGTTGGATATAATAGTCCACTATGCTAGATGATTATTTCAAAGTCCAGAACAGGACCTTTCGTGGAAATGTCGGATGTAATAGTCAACCATATTTGCTGAGTTCCCTCGTTATATAGGTCTAGTTTATGGGTAAAGAGGTGGGAGTTTTCATATTAAAATTACAATACCACACAGCTAACACGTGCGAACAACACTCTCTTCTTAGCAGTTGCCAAACTTGGCTCGACACCAAATCACGTACACCGGACATCTGAAGAGTCGGCAGTTAAACTTGGCTCGTTTTCAAAACACGTTCGACGGACATCTGGTGAGTTGGCTGAATCTAAGTACACCCATCTTGTTACGTACCCCAGACACTTGGAGAGGTAGCAGTTCACGATTGTGAGTGGCCGATTTGTAGCCCAGCTGGGCCAATCAATGCATTTCTGGATCCCTCTATTGGAAAATGTTGTTACTGCATCATTCATAGATTGTTAAGACCGGTCTTCATTATAGAATTATGTGCGAACAGCTTTGTCATGGACTTTTGTTAAGCCAGAATATACAATGTGTTAGTAAAGCCCATGTATTAGACATAGTAAGTTATGTAATCTTAGATATTTCAGGATATCTATAAGTATTTGATTATTTGGGGCGGGTAGAACTAATGTAGCATTAAATAATATGATAATGTTACATAGATTAATGATGTTTGGAAGATTATATTTATTTATAATCATTCAGATTTCTATTACTACACATATTATGATATCTAGAGTGTATGAATATAATTATTTAAATATTTATTTATTTAAGTAATAAAATAAGACCTAGTACTTCAAAATATTAAGCCTAGAGTCCATTCAACAAAGTTTTTTTTACCTGAATGGCAGTTCAAAAATCATATGTTTAGGTTTTGAGTTGCCAACACTAGTAAAAGATCACTGTTTTTAAGCCCTCCGCACACGGTTCGACTGTTTTGCAACACGAGTTTCAAACCGGTTGCACATCAGATTATTGTGCAACTGGTTTGCAATCGATTGATGTTCTTCGTCCGCACACGAACGCGACTGAGTCTGAATCAGTCGACAGTTTCATAGACCATAGTAATATAGAGTGTTGCGATTGAAACACGTTTAGTATAAATTCTTGAAGCTAATTTTGGCAACATGTCAAGTAGTAGTTCAGATGAAGAAGACATAGTTGACTATTATCAATACCGCAGACTACGAAGAGCAGTACGAAGGGAATATTGGCGCCATCCTTATATAGAGAGAAATATCAAGTGCAGGCTGTTCGTTGCAGCAGAACAATTAAATAAAACAGACACCAAGTTTATAGCATTTTACAGAATGTCCAAAGATTCTTACCTGGAATTGGTAAAGATGGTTGCTCCTACCATACAGAAGATGGACACAAATATGAGAGAGTGTGTGACTGCAGAAGAAAGAATATTAATAACTTTGAGGTAAGTTTTATTTATTACTCATTATTTTGGTTCAAACACAGAATTACAAAAGTCTAATTTAAAGAAATAAAAATTACAGTAAAAAATTAAGAAAGCTACACTTCTGTTCATATCTTAAGGAATGTAGTTGAAGTAAAATTTTCACATTTTATAATAGTTGGAGTTGAGAGCCCCTGCAAAGTCTGTATAAAACTGGTGTGTTGGCGATGCTTGTTCCTGTAATGATTCTGAAACCGGAGAAATTGCTGTGGTATGTGAAGGTTCGGAGGTATGCGAAATGCCAGAGGTATGCGTTGAATCCGACTGTGGTGAGTCAATTGTGATAAATGATGAAGAGTTGAGCAGTGATGGGGTTGATATCTCATCAATAACGCTGAAAATTTTGCGCTTGAAAAGTTTAATTTGAGAATCAGTAAATTCTTCTATTTCAGGCATCAAGCTCAGTAAAAACATTTTGAGAGCCTCTTTCCTTTCAATTTTGTGAGAGCTAGTAGCTTCTACGTTAGCAGTTGTTTCTAGTCTTGCTTTTTTGGCTTTGAAATACTCAGCCACACATTTATCTGCGTCCACCGCCGATTTATTTCTGACATTCAGGCTTTTCTTAGATCGATTTGGTTGAGGCAGTACTGTTCCCTCAGGTGATGCTGGGGGGAAGGTGGATGGTGCTTGTATCATAGGTGGTGGTGGTGGTGGTGGTGGTGGCGATGATGCTTGTGAGGATTGCACCATGTCTGATGAATCTTCAAGAGAGCCACTCTCATCATCACATCTTTCTAAATTTTCAAATATTTCTTCTGTCGTTTCATGCTGTGGTATTTGTGGCAAATTTCCGGATGAGGGAGAAGCCAACGCTTTTATGAATGGCACACAAAACTGCATGGCATCTGCCAAATAGTATGCCTTTTTCTTTCTTCCGGATCCACTTGGCGGAGGCTTCAGTTTACGTGAGAAAACTGTACGAAGATTACGCCATTTCTCTTTGCACTCAGCCGCTGAAATCAATGAAACGAATACAGTTACACATTATGTTAAAATACAGTAACACTAAAATAAAAATAATCTTTATTTATGTTTTTCATTTTTATGTTAGATTTATTTAATTTTTTACAGGTACTTGGCAACAGGATGCACATTTGTGTCACTTTCTTTATATTTTGCAAGAGGGGAGACCACACTCGGAGCTATTGTTAAAGATACTACTAAAATAATCTGGGACGTATTGAATGAAATATATATGCCTATACCGGCAGGAGATCAATGGAAAATAATTGCTGATCGTTTTGAGATGATATGGAACCTTCCAAACTGCATTGGGGCTGTGGATGGGAAGCACATCCGAATAGAGAAATTTCCAAACACTGGTTCTCAAAATTACAATTACAAGTTATACCATTCTACCGTACTAATTGCGTGCTGTGATGCAGATGGACTTTTCACAATGATCGAACCAGGTTACGCCGGAAGAAACAGTGATGGAGGTATTTTCAACGCCAGTGCAATGAAATTCTGGATGGCCCATGGGGGTTTTGACATACCTTTGCCTTCCCCGTTGAGATACGATGAAACAAACCGTCCATTTCCTTACTACTTTGTGGGAGATGAAGCGTTCCCATTGTCACGCAATTTAATGAGGCCCTATGCAAAAAGAACCTTAGACAATGTGAAAAGGATTTTCAATTACAGATTGAGCCGTGGAAGGAAAACAATTGAATGTGCCTTTGGAATGGCAGCAGAAAAGTTTGCGGTATTAAATGGGCCCATACGATGTCGAAAAGCAGGAACAGTGAATGACATTGTAAAAGCTGCTTGCGTCCTCCATAACTACGTACGTAAACGAGAGGGGATTGATTACAGGCCACCAGCTACGGGAGAAGATAACGAGATTGCGGGAGTAGCTATCAACATGACAAGACAACTTGTAATACATGACGGTTCTTCGGCGGCTACTTTAAGGAATTATTTGGCAAACTATTTTCTTTCTTCTCGTGCATCTGTACCCTGGCAATGGAAATACACTGTACCAGAAATAAGGAATAATATTATTAATTAATATTATCTATTAACAATATTAGTGGTGTATGTTGTTAAATGTTGTTAAATTAATACCTAACAAAAATAATAAATAAAATAAATACCACTACATACCTGTAATTTGTACTTCGGCTGCCACCTCTTGCCATGCTTTTTCAGTGATGTCTTTCCTGGAGTACCCAGGAAGCTTATAATTATATAGCACTTCACGCTTTTCCAACTCTTCAACGAATTTTATATTCCACGTTTGATCATTCATTTCGAATGTTGACCAACAACACTTCAAAATGTCAATAATATACGCTATAACAACGCTATAATAAGAATATACGCTATAACAACGCTGGAATAACACGTCTTCAACAATTTAACAACATGCAACCGTGCAACTGAAACTGTTTCGCGACCTGCAAGCACGATCGCAAGTGACCAGTTGGAAACTGATTTCAAACCGGTCCCGTTTCTGTCGACCCATGTGCGGCTCCCCACTCCCCTACACGTGAAAGGTCACCAAACAGTTGCATGTACAACCGGTTTGAAACTCGCGTTGCAAAACAGTCGACCCGTGTGCGGAGGGCCTTAAGTTCTTTAATTACATGTTACATTTTACATTTAAAATAACGTAGACCTAAGTTTTCTCACACTATTTTATTACTTTTAATCATTCCTCTTTAGCCAATCCGAAATAATATTTTAAACATAATTAAAAGTAATTGTAATTAGTTTTGTAATGCTATCGATAACGTGTAATATAATTCATGCACTAATACCGTTTATTACATAGATCTTAAATATTTACTCGGAAAAGAGAAAATACTTGTCAATTATAACTAATTATTTTATTATTAGAGTAGGATCTGGCTAATTTGAAGTTGGTTAGTTCAAATTATTGGATAGTTTGAACTCACATTATTCCACATGAAATTCTTATGTAAGTTAGTGGTAAAAAAATAACATTTAATTCGAATTTTAGAAGGAAATATTTGGATAATTCAAAATTTATACGGTATATTGTTGATTTTTTCGCTTATAGTGAAAACATTTAAAGTAGGATCTTTAGTGAAGAACAATAAAATAAAATGATATGATATGCATCACATATTGAAATCAGAAACTTAGATAATCGATTTCACATTAGTTTGAAACATGTTACATTTTGATAGCCAAAATATTTGTTTGGTTCAAAGCTTGTCTTCAACCGCACACAGTCTATGCACTTAAGTAAGAGCCAAAATAATGTGTGTCAACTTCACAAAGTTAATTGTGACATGACTGTTAAAATATTATTAACTCTGAGAAATGACACTACGTTGGGAAAAGTTTTATTTAATTAACATATTTTATTTTAAGGCAAGTGCATGTTCAAACGCAGGCCAATAGTCTATGAGCATAACATATTAAACATTGTTTAATACTTACATCACATTTAATTTGACCTAGGATATTATATTTCCACAAAATTCTGCATAAGGTTTTGTTTAATTTGTTCACATAGGCCTTATTGTTTCTTACTGCCGATTGAGGCTAACCACAACCTGCACTAACCTAATTGTCTTACAAAATATCTATTCAATGAGATGACTGATCAAATATAGGCTAACATATACTAGCTTAGAAATTGTACACATCTAACAGGAAATTTAACTTGTAAAACTTGTTGTGCGTAAATAAGTAATACGCCTTAATAAGAATATACCAGCAAGCATATATTGAAAATCTATATAAATATTACACATTAAAGTTTTTGTCAAAGCTTTGTGGTTGTTGAAAATGGGTAATATTGTTTCATTTGTCTTTACTTTAAATATATGCATTTAAAATGCTGATTATTTTTTGTGTTTGTGATATTAAATAGTTTTGAATTAATTGGTACTCCATAATGTTCCACAATATGTTGTTCAAAATCGCATAAACAGCCATTGATAATAAAATTTGAGGAATTTTTCCAAATGAATACATCCATTCACATTTCATGGCTCTAAGGATGCACTTCACACACCATCTTGTTTGACAATGATACATTGTGGTTCAGTTGAGTATCGATGTTCAGCAGTGTTTTCAGGAACATTGCGGATGGGCTTCATTAAGTTGTGCTTCAGTATATTCACAGTTAACTGAAAAAAATAATACACACAACTATAACATGGCAATAAACTATTTCATCTCGATTAAAGGCAAATAAAAATATAATGAACCATTTAAATATTTTTGATAAAAATCTGCTATAAGATGAATATAAATATTTAATATTGTTTAAAAGTTTCAGTCAGTCTTTATTTTGACAGCAATTACTGTTTCCACCCTATGGTCAAGGTCAGTTTTGTATTCAGGCCAAATATTTCCCATTACTGGCTTGCTAGGTCTCTCATAGCTTTGCATACCTTATAATATAACTTGAAACTAAGAAAGGCACAACATCCACTGTCCAGTCGTTAATATATCACTATGAAAGAGTAAACCCCTATATCACTAATGATACATTTTTCGGCAATGACAAAGTCGAAACCGCGACCCTTAGTTCGGTGGACATGCCCCTGACTGAGCTAAGGTGTCATATCAGTCAATCAGACGCTAAAATATAGGTACTTTTGTTGTTGTGTAATTTTAGCAATTTCTCAACAATATGTGTCCCTGCGCTACTTCGGTAAGTTTGGGTTTAAATGGTCCACTGTAACAAAGTTTTTTAATAATCTTCAGTTCAGTAAAATTGGATTGATCGCATTTTTGTGAATGTGATAATAGATTAAATTTTGTGATTTTCAGGTTTTTTGGAGAGATAAAATTCACTTAAAAGGTAAAGTTCTTAGGTTTTGTCCCCATCTAGGCTTGATGAGACAGTATGTACGGGTTAGTTGAAAATAACTGTAAACATATAGTTAACTAATATTGTGTAGGCAGTGGCGTGCCGTCAATGGACTAGTAGGACCAGGCTAGTCCCCAGACATTTTTAGTTTATTTATTTTGAGTTAAATTTTAACGGGAAATAAAAGCATAAAATCAAATCTATCTGAGTCTCAATTTGCGTCACAATACTCAATGATATTCTAGCTATTTGTGCGCTGCCCCCGCACCCCCTTCCCTCTCTACAATGACAACACACTCCATCAGAAGCGCTGTCACAATACTCAATGATATTCCCGCTGCTTGCACGGACCCCTTCCCCTCTCCCAACTAACATCGTAAGCGCTCGAGTCTTATCGGCTCTTACCGGGGAGAGGACTAGTTGAAGCCAGCCTAGTCCGTCTCTATAATAAGATATATGCTAGCACTTGGCGTTCTGTCACAGGTAAATGTAATTTTGGTTTGCTTCTTATAAGTGGTAGTGTTGTGGTTGTAAAGCTTATGTAATTGTTCCCATTGATGAAAGAGATCCTGTGAAGTGTTAAAATGTTCGATTGTCAATTTAGTTTGACAGTGCTTGAAAGTTTAAACTATGGAAGGGGACTCGGATTTGAAAATTGTTCCCTCACAACAAAGCTTGGGGAAGGGACCTGAGACAAGTGGCAGGGTTATTGAAGGTAGTTCAGTGGGATGTACCAGTGCCGATCACCTTTCTCAATGCTGTGCTCTTGACCGATTATTCGCAGTTTCGTTTGGAGCCCTCACTTTTGAAGAAAAGCAGCAAGTAATAATGAAAGGTAGGCCAACTCCAGACATTTCTGCTAAAACAAAAATGAAAGACTATACACGTCATTTCAAAACAGAATATTATACTTCTTCAAAATGGTTAACTGCATGCAAATCAAGAAACAGGCTGTATTGTTGGCCTTGTGTGTTGTTCGAAACAAATCAGGGAGTGTGGAATAATAACGGATTTTGTGATATCAGCAATTTTCACAAAGCCAAGATGCGCCATGAAAAGACTCACTCACACCTATCCGCAATAACTAAATTAAAAACTTTCGGGAAAACCAGAATAGATTTTCAACTGAGTGAGCAAAAAAGGTTAGACGTTTTAAAACATAATGCAGAGGTTGATTCAAACCGGGAACTAATGAAACGATTAATTGATGTGTGCTGTTTTTTGGCTAAGCAAGAGCTGCCATTCAGAGGTCACGACGAACGGGAAGATTCCCTTAACCGGGGAAACTACATTGAACTAATGCAGTTACTTTCTAAATACGATAGTAAATTGGATTTTCATCTCCAGAGTAGGGGAGCGTTTAAAGGAACCTCCAACAAAATTCAAAACGACATCATTGAATGTGCTGGTGATGTAATTTTGGATAAGATTAAGTCGGAAATAAATGATGCATTTTTTCTAGCAATAATGTTGGATGAAACTACGGACATTGCAAAGCTCTCTCAACTTTCGACAGTCCTTCGATATGTGAAAGATGGCCAAATATATGAAAGATTTATTGGTTTTTTAGATGTCAGCAGTGATCGCACTGCAATTATTTTAAGTGAGCATGTTTTTCGAATCCTTTCGAGTTTCAATTGTGAGCAAAAACTTGTAGCACAAGCGTATGATGGAGCTGCTACATTTTCTGGACATTTAAATGGTGTACAAACGCTTGTGAAAAAGAGGTGCCCAGGTGCACTCTTCATCCACTGTTATGCTCACAAACTCAATCTAGTTCTTTCACAGTCTGTGAATCATATAACAGAATGCAAGATATTTTTTAAGACATTGAATGGCATTCCAAATTTCTTTTCACATTCATCGAAACGCATTAACGCTCTTAATCAATCTGAGGTAAAGAAGCGGTTTCCAACAGTTGTCAGTACAAGGTGGAATTATAATTCCAGAATTGTGAACACGGTGAATGAAAATAAAACAGAGCTCATACAGTTTTTTGAGAATATTGCTGAAAATCCAGATAGTTGGGATACTGATGCTTTCGTGACTGCTAAAGGGTATGCGTCATCATTGAGAGATTTCGATTTTGCCTTTCTACTGAAGGTTTTCAGCAACATTTTTTCTCTCACCGACACATTATTCAAAATTCTTCAAACCAAAACTTTTGATGTGAAATACTGCATCGATAAAGTAAAAGAGACGATTTCTCACCTCAAAGATGCTAGAAACGACTTTGAAGAGACGTATAGAAAATTAGAAGATGATGACAACGTGGAAGCTCCTAAGAAGAGACGTAGAGAAGATGGCTCATTGAATCCAAGAAATAAATATGTGCGTCTTTATAATGAAATTATTGACACCATGGTTGGGCAAATGGAGCTGAGGTTTCAAGATCTTAATGAGCTGCAATTTATTGAGCTGCTAGATTCAAAAAAATTTCAAAGCTTCAAATCTCAATTTCCTGAAAGTTTATTTTTGTCACTTAAGTCAAGCTATGGTAGTTTTTTCAATTTTGGCAATTTTCGGAGTGAATTAGTGTCAGTTTACAGACTATCAGACTTTTCAGATAAGACTGTGACTGAAATTATGAAGTTCCTGGAAGAAACAGACTTAGCAAAAGAAGCATTCCAAGAAACATATAAATTGTGTTGTTTGATATCAACAATACCAGTAAGCACATCCACTGTTGAGCGCACCTTCTCTTGTTTGAAACGTATTAAGACGACTGTGCGCAACACCCAGTGTGAGAATAGGCTATCCACACTTTCTCTGTTGTCAGTCGAAAAAGGCTTGCTAGATGAACTGCAGAGTCAAAAATCATTCTAGGACGCTGTTATCGACAAATTCATTCAGAAAGGTGACAGAAGGATTGCACTAATATACCAATAAAGGTAAGATTCAACTATTAATTTTTAATTTAATTGTTTAATTATTTATGTGTTTATTTTTTTCCATGTTTTGGTTTTATTTATTTATGTACTTGTTGGTCTATTCCATGTCTAAATATTGTGAATCGGTTGGAGGGAGATAAATTGCCTACCCTATGACCTGTAAAAGTGTATTTGCTAAGTTAACATATTGTACATTATATGGAGAGTATTCCTCTTTAACCCCATAATGAAAGGTGTCTTCAAACCTAGTCCTCTTTGAGAAAAGTCACCGCACGCCACTGTGTGTAGGCCTAGTAAAACTCATATATAATTAACTATTATTATTTAAAATCTGATCTAGGACTTTTTAAAAGATAATTCAACTTAATGTTTTCTTTCATGATTCCATTGGTTTGGTCCACACTGCTGACAGCTGCTATGTAGGCCTAAAAAGAGTTCTAACTCTTCTCACACACTAAGATATGTTTTACAAACTGTAAGAGAGAAATCTTTCACAATTTCTCGTAAATGCCAGTAGGACTACATCTGTAAGAACCTGCAACATTATTACTTTATACAACGTTAGATTTATGAAAATATGTCCCTATTCAAATATTTTACTCTTGTCTTTCCTAGCCTTAAAAACACAATTATATGTAATAACTATAAAAAAATTGCTCCATCATTAGGGCTACAAAATGTTTTAAGTTATGAAAACATGTCCCTTGCCAAATATTTTAAACGATCGCCATAACCTTAAAAAGAAACACCATTGCTTGTAGGTATAACCATAAAGCTATGATGACACTTCATCAAGTTAAATGGTAAATAAAAACAAATCATTTAAGTAATTATTATATTACTACAACACTAACTCTGTATTTTCATTTGCACAAACGTAGGCTATATACAAATAATTAAGAGTTTAAGCAAATATAAAACTCACTAGAATAAACTATTACACAGCTAAAACTGACTAACATTTACATTTAATTTAGTTAATTGATAAATAAATACGTTAGGTAATTATATTGATACAGCACTATTAGTTACTTACCGATTGGATAAACGTAAAATAAAATAATTCTTAAGTTCGAACAACAACACTCACTAAATGTAATTATTTATAAAATATATTTGCTATGGCGATGATTAAAACGGCCCGCCCTCTGAGTGAGGCTGTAAGCAGAGCATGTCATAACTTAAACTCTACTAAGCAGAGTCAAGGGAAAATGGCGGCGTTATCGATCGTATTACGCCATTAAAAAGATCGATGCTCGCATTTCAGCCCTCTGTTTCAGCCATACGACGATTTATGCCTGTATCACACGACACCATCTAGTATATGGAATCCAGTGTGCTAGCTAACACTAGCGTCGTGTGAATCAGAAAAAGTATACTGGTTTTGACTTTTGGTACTGGCTATCATACTAGTTGTGAGAATAGAACAGGCGCTATTTTCGAACTAGTTCCAACACTACTAGTCTGTGTAATTCGACCAATAAAAGCGCTGAGACTGTGTGTAGAGAAATGGTAGAAATGGCGCCCACATGGTCATCAGATGTTATTTTGTTGTTGGCAGAAAATTATTCTAGACACTCTTGTTTATATAATACCAAATTGCTACAATATGACAATATATTTAATTAAAAACATGTCATATAAAAACGACAAAATGTGTTACAAACCCTTTAACTTGATATCATGCAAAACTTGGCTGAATTTTTTTTTATATAAAGTATGCGTAGGGCTAAATAAGAACATTTGTGTATCAAGGATACTGTTCTTGGACAGCCATGAGCTTAGGATCCTTTTACCACATCGTAAACACATGGATACAAATTTAAGGAGATACTAAACGTTAGTATCACCCCGAATGTATCATTTTTAGCATCCCGTGACCATTATTCCGCCTTTCCAGCCAGTCTCGTGTCTATATTCTTTTCCTACGCTCCCTCTCATAATTTTCAATACATCATTAATAATTAATGCAGCTGCTGCACCCAAAATTAATCTATGACGATTCATAAATATTTGCACTAGAACCTTGTACCAAACTAGCAGTGTGTGAATACTCTAGCCCCGTTTCTATTGTACTAACTAGTATGCAGCGCTATCTAGCACACTTGATTTCTAGTACAAGCAAGTATCGTGTGTTAGTAGCTTTACTGATGAAATTTCATAGCGGTGACTTGCCATAGAGATCCGTGTTTGCCGTGCAGCACTACTAAAAATTGATTACTATTCACATGTAAAAAAAACTTCTTAAATAGTTGAATGATTGAAGATCATAATTAAATTTTTTTTTAAATCATTCATTTGTGAGATTTCCTTAAATGTAGTTTAATTTTGTTTATATATGAACGTAAGAGTGCAATCAAATGGAAAATGTTTCTTGACTAATGTTTTTAATCGATTACAATAGTTCCAAAACAACTATTTTGCTACCAAATTGTTAAAAATAGCTTGTTGAGTTTTTCTTATGTAAATTAAAATTAACTGTTTATACAACTTCTCAATTTGGTCGATTAACTCAAGCATCCACCTCATGTTCTTCTATTTATTTTATCATTTTGGTACCGTCAGTCACAAGTGAAAGATGTTTATCATTTTATTAGTCTAAGATAATTTGGTTGTTGCATTTGTTCAATATATTTTTAAAATAAACATGGCGTCAAATTTAGTGAACGCACAAGAAAATGACTTTAATTTTTAAGTTCACGAGACCTATGTTATTTATTTGCGTCCGTGGATTTGTTTTATATACAAAGAGAAATAACTGTCATCATTATAATCATTTACAAGAACTGAGTAGTGTGAAATTTTGTCGATCACTTAGGGAAATCCAAACCTTTTCTCCTTACTCATTTAACGGTGTGACAATTGAATTTACTCGGGCGGCTCTACAGATAACTGTGCCTTTACCATCCCGAAAACAGTTGTGCAGATTTACTCTTCGTCCAATCGTCAACACGGTTGGAGATCTAATAAAAATGATTCAAGAAGAGGATCATGGCATTGATACAGTATTTATAAAAACGGTGTATGGGGTTCGGATTGCATCGTCTAACCCTGTTGAGTCGTTACTAGAACAAGATTTCAAAATGCTTGTCAATGATATCGAATATCCAGTGAAAGCCCCACTGGAAGAACATATGATTGAGGAAGAAATTGAAACGTTAAATAATATACGCAAAGTTGTAGATCAACTGCATGCATCCTTGAACATAGAAGAAGCGCAACTAAAATTGGAACAAGAGTTGCTGTCTCAATTAGAAGAGGTTTTTCAAGAGTTACAACCACTCGAGGAGATACGCAATCATATAGATGGAGTAACAAATCGATACACTAACGCACTGGATTGGTTAGGATTAGGTCTTATGGCAACACAGTTCGGCATTTTAGCTCGGTTGACCTGGTGGGAATATTCATGGGACATTATGGAGCCAATCACCTATTTCGTCACTTACGGGACAGCGATGATAGCTTATTGTTATTACCTTGCTACCAAGCAAGAATTTGATATGCCCAGAGCTAAGGATAGACAACATCTTATTATATTTCACAGAAAAGCTCGGAAACGTGGTTTTGACATCAAGCGTTATAACAGTCTAAAAGAAAAAGTGTTTAAAATAGAAGGACAACTTCATGAGATAAATTACTCTGTGAATGAGAATAAAAAAAATTAATTAGAATAATAGGTGTTTATTTGATTTCTAATACATTATTCTGATAACGGTATAATATTGATATAATTTACGAAAAAACTATTGATAAAATAGAATAAATAAAAATATTTATCAATCTATTTTTATATGATTGTTTATAATTACCCAAATAAAATAGGTTAGAATACATATTTTGAGGATCAGAAGTATGTGTGGTTGTTTGGGTTTTCTGCAAACCAACTGATTAAGCTGAAATATTATAGCAATAATAAACTATATTGTAAATATCTTTGGCCTTTAACAGAACATAATATTAATGTCTAGATTTGAATGTTTTTATTTCATTTTAGATAAAAATACATTACTTACAATAATTATGGTTCAAATTTAATCATATATGTATAACGCCCTGATTAATCTGCATTGAGCTATTAAGACGTTAGGTAATTTTTATAACATATATAAGTTAAAGGCTTTATATATAAAGTCACACCAAACTTATATTAAATTTCCCAATTTTAACAGAAATGTACTTCTACATACATAAATGGGTGGATCCAATATTTTTGTGAGAGGTGAAGGGGAGGTGTGGCTAGGATTTTAGGGAGAAATGGGGTCAGCGGGGGGTGACCAGTATTTTCAGGAGCTCTCACAGGACCGGAATGGAAGGTTCCCTCTCAGGAAATTCTGATAGAAAATTCCTCCAAAATTTGAGAGTAATTTTAATAATTAATTGAATGATTTTAAAAAGTATATAAATTCAACGTTTATTTACGTTTATTGTTAATTTAGTAAGTTGTTGAATTAGAAAGTTTCGGAGGAAATAGGTCTTGGGTGGGGGCGGAAGAAAGTATTCGAGAAAATATTTCTACGAAAGATAATCAGGTATATACAAGATTGTACATGCCCCACAGAAGTTTGAGTTAACATTATGAAGAAGGGGAGACTGACGTCATTTACAAAGCGATTGAAAACTATAGTTTGTATTGGGCTATTAGTCGTAGGCCATATAATTGCACCTATTTGAATTGATGATTAAATAAATAAAACATGAAATAAAACCAACATAATTGTGCTAAATACCACTCTATTGGATCGGGACCAGTGTTGGAAGCATAACACGGGCTAGTCTCAACTCAACGCAACTCGACACTCAACAGCTGACTGCTCAGAGAGGGTTGGGTTCAAGCCCGTCTGGGTGCATGTGACGTTACCTAGCTGTACAACTTTCTCCATGGTCCATACCTTCTACGCCTTTGGAGAACATCCTGGAAGGATACCCCTCCCTACTCCCCTAGCGTAACGATTCATCTCGTATATAACACCAAACTCAGAGGCCTGAGCAGGTTGAGCACGGATCTTGTCATTTAAAGCGTCATATGCCATGACGGGCGTAAGGGTGACGGATATCTTATAACATGACGTCATAACTGCGAGCAAGGAACTAGATGTCATAACCACTATGGCGCGAATCACGACGTGTAAACTTTGATGGGCACTTATATGTGAATAGAGTGAGTTGGTAACCATGATAGCTGGTTTAGCTATGTATATTATAAAGTTGGTAGCACCATGAAGTAGTTGAACAGCAATCTAAATACGTATTATCTGGCTGAGAGTTTCAAAACATCGCAATGTGAGTTGCAACGAAATTGATGAACGAAAATAATCTTTATTCTTAATAGTTTCATTTTAAATCATAGATGTATATAGTTAAATATGGTTATATTAACGATAAAATGTATTTATATTGGTTAAGGTAATGACCTTAAATTATAAAAAAGAATATGATGAATTTGATTAATTTATGAGGCATAATTATAAAATATTTTACTTATATAATAATGAAAACTATATGCGTTATATATACTATTAAAACTATAATTGAGGTTTGGAACACACTATTCTTATTTAACACAACGCACACTGTAATTGTACAACATGACTGTTTCATGACGCCAATAAGTAGGGAAGTTTTAAAGAATGTATTCATTCACAACACTATTGCGCACTCACACTGTTGTTAAGGTGTCAGACCTTAACAAGCACTCCCACTAAATGAATGTTTGTTTATTTATAGTCATACAAATGGTTAGGAATACAGATTATTTTAGTATAATTACTAACTAGCTTCGAAAACAAAAACAATAAACAACTTCATATAATTCATGTCAATGAGAAGCATTTATTAGTACTCCAGTCTCGTCATTACAATTGTAGCACAGAGTGTCTAAAAAAGATCACGCAGAAGAGGTTTGGTTAGTATATCAGCAAACTGGTCTTCAGAGGGTAAATGCTCGATGTCAATCTCACCGTTCCCATACGTCTCACGTATGAATTGCTAACGTATGTCTATGTGTTTTGTTCTCTTGTAGAACTGTGGGTTTCGCACAAGTCGCATTGCAGTCTAATTATCAACTGCTAGAACTGTGACCTCTCCCACAGTTTCCCCAATGTCAAGTAGAAGATGTCTAATTCAGATTACTTCTTTGACCGCAGTTGATGCAGCAATGTACTCAGCTATGGTAGTGGAAATGGAAACGGTTTGTTGACGTTGACTAGCCCATGTTATATAGCCGTTACTAAATTGAAAGAGGTATCCAGTTTTGGAGCGTCGGGTGTCCAAATCGTCAGCGAAGTCCGAGTCTGAGAAGCCAATTAATGGGGGTGGATTCTCACTCTTTGTAAATTCAATGCCATATATGGATGTGTATCTTAGATATTTTAAGATACGTTTGACTGCATTCCAATAACTTGGTCCATAGTTAGCCAAATATCTTCTCACGTTTCCAACTGCGTCCATAATGTATGGCAGACTAACTATTGCAGCAAACATTAAGCTGCCAACAGATTCTCGATAGGGTACGTTTATTTCTTCATTTTCCCCTTTGTTTGAACTCAATCGAGTGTGTGGATCAGCAAGTACACTGATTGGCTCAGAGTCTTCAAGATTGAAACTTTTGATTATTTGTTTAATATAGTTGGTCTGATGTAAAATTATCGATCGATTCAGATTAGTTTATTTAATTTCCATACCCACAAAGTAATTTGGTTCACTGATTGCGACTTCAAAAGCTGTCTTCAGTTCATCGAGTACAAGTTGTAGTGCCATTTTGTTTTCAACCATGATCAACCCACGATCAACATATAATGCAAGTAGAACTTTTGTTTCATTGAACTTACATCGACGAACACAATTATCTGCAGTACTTTGGCTGGATCCAAACATTTTCAGGAACTCGTCAAACTTTTCATTCCAACAACGTGCTGATTTTTTGAGGCCATATAGAGACTTTCTTAACGTGCAGACAAGGATTTGGTCAACAATGATTCCGTCTGGGAGAAACATGTAGATATCCTCCTTGAGTTCGCCATACAAAAATGCAGTTTTCACATCAAACTGAATGATTTCATAGTTGTGTTGAGCTGCGATAGCGAGCAAGACTCGTATAGAGTCATACCGTGTTGTAGGAGAGTAGGTGTCATTGTAGTCGACCCCTTCTCTCTGTGCAAAACCTTTAAACCTCTGCCTACCCTCTCTGGCGGTGTGTTGAGCTTTCAGCTCTAAAAATAGAGGGCGTTGCTAACGTTATACAAATTGGTGAATTCCAACCATCAGGTTGGCAGCATTACTGGTTTGCTTAAACAATTGGGAGGCTGCCTGACCGGTAACCAGCTGAGGCCACAAGCAGACTTTTCCTAGAACTGATAAAGATAAGGAGTGTAGTGCAGGACCGTAAAGTGTGTAGGCAACCAATTTGGACTAAACGGTGAGAGATCAAACGTTTCCTTCTACTCTCCCATGAAAATGTGGGTACATTTCTTTAGTTAATTCTGCCTGTTGGATATGAACTAATTATGCCAGTGGGTTAGGAATGAATACGTTTCAATTTAGAGAAAGTATACCCGCATTCACGTGGAGAGAGAGTGGGAAAATATTTAGGAAATATCAATCATGATTGAGTCACGATCTCCCAGTCATCGGCAGACTAGTCTATTGCGATAGGGACTACTTAGACCATGTGGCCACCAAAGTGGAATATTACAAATCCTCTAAAAACAAAGCGATTAAAATAGCATGACTTACCAAATCTTTAAAAATTACCTAAGCTATAGAGGTGGGAGGGAGCTTACGGGAGGGGAGGGAGGGAGGATCTAAAATTATGTAAAAAAGCCTTACGTAATTTAAGGATAGCCCCCTTGCAATAAAAACGATGGGCCATAGATACAAGGCCTAACATCCGGGTCGTATTATTGAGCAGAATAGAAACGAACTTAGGTCATTGCTTTATAAATCACCTTTTTAAAAAAGTCTTGAACTATTTTTTCAAATGAATATCTGGGGAGGGTAGTGATAAATAAAACTGCATACTTATTTTTTAAAGAAAAAATTATTTAAGGTAAAATTAGTGATAACTCATTTTTGAAGATTTTGTCACTATCTATAATAACCTATATGAGAGAGTATATAGCTTACGATTTTGTCGTACAATTTATTTGCGTTTATTAGTAAGCAGGTAAAATAAAAAAATAACTCAGAATTTAATGTGCTAAATTTAGCCACTGTGCTTTGATTAATTTTTAATCTTTAAAGGCTAAAGAGGCAATAAAATATTTAAAAAGCAGTTTCATTTCGAAGACTAAAACAATATAGACTATAGATATATCTGTTATTTTTATTACTGTTATAAGCGTGTCATACTACCTGTTCCTGTGATACGCATATATGATAATCTAATTGGGTAGTAATGAGGAAGGAAGCATTTGAGAAGTTATCTACCAGCATTTTTATTTTGGAAGATGGGGAAACAATTTAGGAAAAACTACCCTCAGTAGTCCCGACCAGGATTTTAACCCTATGCTCTCCGCAATCAGCAGGCCAATTTAACACTGGAGTGACACCTTAGAACCCTCAGCCACTGAAGTGAGTATCTGATATTGATACAGTGTTTACAGTTTTTAAACATCCATTGGATTTACACAATTTCTCAGAAATAATGTTTTTGGGAATAATTTTTCATCCTATTGGTAGATTTTAACTTTAGTAATATATCCATGGTGTCAGACTGCAAACAGGCTATACCAATCGAGAGGCTGCAGTATGTTGGTGAAGATAGTGCCAACATTTTCGGGCTGAGGGTGCCATGTGGTCAGCACAACGAACCCTCCAGCCTTCTATCTCAGTTTTCTAGACTGAAGTGCTACTTATTCATTCAAGTAGCTCCTCATTTGCCCTCACGAGGTTGATTTTGGTTCCGTTTCAGACCCACTGCTTCGCAGACAGAAATGGAGGCATTGGGGATGGAACCCGGAACTTCGGGATCTGAAGCCAGTAAATCTGACCACTATACCAGAGAGGCGGTCGGGTATAAACTTCTTACTTACTTTGTGGCATAGGGAACACAAAAGTTAATTAACTTTAATGGTTTTAAATATATTTTACTTATCATCGGCTCCATGTTGTGGTCAATATTGCTAAAGCGCTATGACTGAGCACTAAGTGCGTAAATTAATCAGCTCTAGTAGTAACTTTGCTAGTTCGATTCCCTGAAAATTTAAAATTACTTAGTACTAGTATGATACGAACTCGGCCAAGGTACAAAAGAGATTTTGAGCATACTATAATTGCGTTACAGAGTGTTAGTAACATTTACTTTCAGCAAAGAGCTTTTTTTAGAAAAAAGTACTTGAAAAGTCAGAATAATCGCTATATTGTTATATAGAAATATTTATTTGTATCTTAATTTTGATATTATTTCTACAGTAAATAAAATAGTATCAATACTCATCCGTTGTACTTAAATTAGTAGATACAGATAGCCTAAGCGCCAGTAATAAGCATAACATTAAAAAAACTTACCCTTTACGACAAGCAGTTAAATAATCAATTATATCTTTGAGTTTCTTTGTGCGCTCTTTCTTCTATCAACCCATGCTTTACAAACTTGTTATTCACAAGGATATAAAATAATATTGTGTAAATACTTCTCCACCTCAAAATTTATACAATCCATTAGCTTTTGTTCGAAGGCAAAAAAGTCACATATTTTTAATATATATTATAAAAAGTAATCACCGTGTGTACTTTTTGTTCGAGATTCGATACATTTCTTCCGAAACGAGCGCACAAACTGTGAGAATGCAACAAATACAAATTAAAAGTAATCACATTTAACAAGCTAATAAAATAAAATTAACATGGTCACACTTAGACTACCAAAAACTTCGTTCATTAATTTTTTGGAAAATAACTTATTCTAAAGTCCAATGAGAGTTAAATTCTAGACCGTAAAATAAATATAGTATATAAAAATATATTGAGAACGGCTCCAAATTACATTTAGACCAAATTTTATTTAAAATAACTATCTTTGATATGAGCAGGAATGTTTATTTTTATTTATTATAATAGTGGGTTAAAAATTCAGTGTACAGTAGTTTTCATATACTCTGAATATTAACACTTATTCTTACAACGTGTAATGCTCACGAATGAGAAAACCCGTGAAAGAATGTAGGATACGAGTGAAGAATTTTACATATTTTACTGCCTCAGGTAAATAAGGCCTAATGTCATAAAACTTTGTTTATAGAGAAGCATGTGGTTTTCTCTTTTAACATAATGTATCACTAGAGTAATACTCTCAATGAAGTAAGTTGGGACCAACTATCTTTATTCAAACAGCAGTTAGGACTTTGTGAGTATTTTAGTTACTTAATATATTTAATATGTTTATATATATTTATATATATATTTATATGTTTATATATATTTATATTGTTTATATATATTTAATATGTATAATATATTTATTAATATGTTTATATTTAATTACGTAAATCTTCATAATTGTACATTGGCCCTTCTTATCCCAATGCACAAGGTATTAATGTTTCTTTGACTCAAGAAGGTCACAGAGATTAACTTCACCCTCCACTGCCACCTGAATTCCAATAAAGCAGGTTAGCCAAGGCTTGCAAAACGATAATAACTTGTAAATGGGTAACGTTCATACTAACGACACCAATTATCAACTAAGATAACTTTTTTAGGAGGAATAGTTGTATTTAATACTATGTATTTTGACTAGAGTGTCGACTTGGGTGTCGTTAGAGATCAATATCGTCGTCATTATTTTATTCTTAGACATATTTAAAAATATGTCTAAGAATAAAAATAAATTATTCATTAAATAATATGTTATAAACAAACACCCTAGCTCAAATGATTATAGGTTGACATAAATTTGTAACAAAATAATTACTTTTATTTTGAAACAATGAAAATTACTATAAGTGGGTAAGGACAAGAAAGTGAACCCGCGCCCGCATTTGTGTGGAGATAGAGACTAGGAAAGCACTTTACTGGAATCCGATCTCCAGGTAAAATATCATGACACGGAGCTAATATCGGATTTTGAATCCCCTGTCGTGTGTACTTACCGTCATAAACATACTAGCTGTTATGCATCGCGGTCCTGATGCTTTAGACAACGTTGTGGTGTGAATTTCCATCCTAGGGGGTGGCTCGGATCTCTGAGAGTTTCAATATGGTTTTCTCTCTTGCTTGCCGGACCGGCCGTCTGGGATATCTGCATATTTATATTAATGGAACAGGAATCTATAATAATAAAAGGAAGTGTTTTTCTGTGTGTGTGTGTTTGTGTACTATACCCAGCGAAATCAACGGCACGCAGAGATCTGAAATTTTTAACATAGGTGTACGGGAGGGGGTCCGAAAACACCTTGAAGACGGATTTTTAATTAGCTTTTTATGTAGGCTATTTTTTAACACAATACCACAGTGGGTCATGGGCAAAGCCGTGTGGGATTGCTAGTTATGAATAATTTAAAAGGTAAGTGTGCCCTTATTTGCGTAAAGGTATATAATGAAACCATCAATTCATCCGACCATATTTGAACCCCATCACTGGCAAAGAAATTATAATAGGTCCTTGGGTAGCAATCTACCATCACAATGCATTTTATACATGCATTGATGGTCGCATGGTCTAGGGCGTCACTAGATGTCCGATGACAGAGTGATCGACGATTGAAGCAAATGCGAGTACACATTCTCTATTGTCTAGAGAAATATGGTCAACCGGACAAACCCCTTTGAAAATAGTGAGGGTGCAGGAAGTACGCCCTTTCTAAATATATCGAGGTATGA
Organism: Timema monikensis; assembly: GCA_902151445.1. Classification (NCBI taxonomy): domain Eukaryota; kingdom Metazoa; phylum Arthropoda; class Insecta; order Phasmatodea; family Timematidae; genus Timema; species Timema monikensis. The sequence continues at coordinate 5,412 of CABFVZ010001540.1, read as the reverse complement.
ATCCCGGTGTGCACGCCATTTAAATTTGTATACTTGCATCGATGGTCGCATGGTCTAAGGCCTCACTAGATGGCCGATGACATAGTAATCGACGTTTGAAGCAAATGAGGGCTCACATTCTACCTGGTCTAGAAAAATCTGGTCGACAGGCAAAGCTTCTTCGAAATTGGTGGGGTTGCAGGAAGTACGACAGTTATAATAGACATCAGATATTCTAAAGATATCGAGGTACGAATCCCAGTGTACACACCGTCTAAATTTCCGGTTCATCTAATTCTGGCGGGAGAGGTTGAAATCGAATCCCCATCGCTGTAAACCGTAGGTATTTCTCCCTCCAGAACATTTTCTTAATCATCCTTACCGCACGTTTTGCCATAAAGGGTATGCATCACTCTTATAGTTATGGCATGGAACGTCTTGGGTTCGAATCTCGCTCGGGTGAACTGGGGGTGTTTTCTACTTTCCCTTACTCCACGTTAACTCTGGAACATTACTACTTTACTCTTCCTGACCATGACGGATACCTTCATCCACGCATGTCGACGGACGATACCAAATAACCAATTTTAGTAGACTTTTGTGGTGGGGGATAGTGGCCCCTAACTGAGGAATCCGAGGCCCCTGATTGTGCATATTTATAGCTGTGTCAATGCTCTCTAGCTTCAACATCACTGGGAAAAAATCATTACCACATAGAGGGTTGCGATGATTAGTTGTGACATCACCGTGAAAAACCCCATTGCCAATGGGAGGATTGCCAGAGTCAATGATCTAGCTCCCAGTTTCAAGGTCACGATCTATTTTGTCTTGTCGAGTCGCAAACTGGCGCCAGTCATCAGGGAAAACCCATTGTGACATCATTCAAGGTCACGATCTATTATTGTCCCTACTTGTCTTGTCGAAACGCCAAACAGGCGCCTGTTATCAGGGAAAACCCATTACCACATAGGCATAGGGGGTTGTGACGTTGCGATGACAACACCGGGAAAACCCATTACCTCATAAGGAGTTGCGACATATGCCTTCAAGGAGTGTGGAGTGAGGGGAAGTGAAAGGGGTTTCAAGGCAGGGGACCATTGAGCACAATTTACACCAAACGATTGTCTGGAGAGGTTCATGCTGTTTATTCTGAGAAGTGAAACGCAGTCCAACAGAGCAAGGGAGCAGTCACTGTAACTTAGCTCGTTCTGTGCCGTGGCGATTTAATGAGTGAAGGAAAAGTGAAAGGGGCCTTATGGCCGTGATACGCTGTCAGCTGCTCGGTGGTCACACTCTTAGCTAAGTGGCTGGCCAGAGAAGATGGTCCCATCGTTCACTAACAATGCCGAAGGAGGAGCGCCCGGCACCATGGACTGCACGTAATAAATAAATAAAAAAACTCCAATGTCCCATCCCAACCCTACCCAAACATGAAAAATCAATTAGCACACATAAATAATCAACATGTCCGGAACAATAACCAACAAGTCCTAAGTAATAACCAACATGTCCGGAACAATAACCAACATGTCCTAAGTAATAATCAACATGTCCGGAACCACTGAAAGAGGCACGAGGGGAAAAGGAAGGGGGTAAATCCAACAACCAATTAGAGAGCAAAAACAACATTGCGTAACAACTAATCAGAGAGCGACAACAACATTGCGTAATTATCACAATACACTCTCTCTCCACGTTGGATCAAAGGATCTATTCCTTTCTCTACTCGTCTTGTAGAGCCGTCAAACTGGCGCCAGGTATGAGTAATCAGGATTGCAACAGTGCGATGACGTCATCGGGAAAACCCTTTTCTGGGGGAGAGGTTGCCAGGGTCAATGACCTCATGTACTAGCTCATGGTTTCAAGGTCACGATCTATTTCTGTCTCTACTTATCTTGTCGAGCCGCCAAACTGGCGCCAGGTATGAGTCATCAGGGTTGCGACAGTGTGATGATGTCATCGGGAAAACACATTACCGGGGGGAGGATTGTCAGGGTTAATGACCTCATGTACTAGCTCACTGTTCAAGGTCACGATCTATTCCTGTCTTGACTCGTCTTGTCGAGCCACCAAACTGGCACCAGGTATGAGTCATCTAGGGTTGTAACAGTGCGATGACGTCATCGGGAAAACCCATTATTGGGGGGGGTAGGATTGTCATGGTCAATGACCTCATTTAATAGCTCACGGTTTCAAGGTCATCATCTATTCTTGTCGAGACGCTAAATTGCCGCCCGTCATCAGGAAAAACACATTGCCACACAGATGGGGACGGTTGCGAAATCATTCAAGGTCGTGTTCTATTCATATCTTGTCAAGCCACCAAACTGGCGCCACGTATCAGGGAAAACCCATTGCCACATAGAAAACAAAAAATAAACCTTTGCGACATTGAAGGAGGATAACAGGTCGTCAACCCCATGTCGTCATGGAAATAACCAGAGGGGAAATTCAGGTCAAACGGAAATATACTGACACCTGTCACCAGTGAAAACGCATAGGGGGAGTGTTGCGGCATAGCACGCAATTATTACGTCACCGGGAAAAATTCGTTTTGACCCGTTGGCGGAAGAGGGGTTCCCAAACGCTGGACCATCTACTGCAACGTCTCTAAAGCATGTCCTGGAATTGAGTATCAACTTTTTCTCTTCGTTTACAAAATTTTTCATTTAATGGTGCTGTTGATATCATCTTGTGAAGAAAATTAAACTTNGACATAACACGCAATGATTACTTCACACAACTCGGGGTTAAATGTCAAAGTTCAAAGGTCAAAGTAGGGCCATACGCCATAATAGCTACCAATACCTGTATCTTAGACTGGTCAACCTACGTTTTAATCCAGTTGATGATGTTTCTATTGGAAATTTTCATATATTACATTTTGTTGCTCATTAGAAGCAAATTATAATCAATCCTTTAAAATTTTTATGTCACTTAATTTATCTACCAATTTTGAAACTATATAATTCATTAAATTATTTTTTTAATACTTTGTTATATTTATTTCCTGAGTTTTCTCTCCAAGACTTAACTTTAATAATATGCATTATTGTTATTTGTTGATACCAGCCTAGTGTGCACTGCAAATTGGGCTCTGCGTGTCAGGACAAACGCTGGCACAGCTACTACGGCGTTTGTATAGTTTGCTGCTGGGGGGCAGACCTCTCAATGACCAAGTCATCTTAATGATTGGTGTCGATGATTTACTGGTAATTATAGAGTCAATGATTTAACCGACCATTTGACGATGTTGTAACAGGCAAGCTATACACAAATATTCATGTATTATAAGTATACACTATTTTAACTTATGTTCACAACAAAGGACTAGACTGTGGATAATGAAAATGAGGTTACGCAAGATTGTGAGCCTATTATGCAGATATAACAGAAGCGTAATCATACTCATCTTACCACCAATCACAAGGCTTTCAGTTGAGGATCATTTCAAACTTATAATATTCTACAAGTTTGTGATGAAGATGGGGATACATAACGAAGTAATCCTTTATATACGTATAACCCGTACGGGTAGTAAGAAGCGGTGATAATAACTAACTAATCTTTTATCATGTTCTTTAGCGCAAACATACCAATACAGATTTAATAAACTATAAATATATAGATAGTAGTATGCAGTTGAAAAAAAAAGTGCAAGTCAATTCCTTCTTACGCCAGTAAGATAAATAACGTCGAAGAAAAAAGTAGTTAATTTTGTTGGCTATAGAGAGTTTTCACAATAAATGATCTTATAAGATAACGTTAGCACTGTATATTAATGGTCTTATTTAAATTTTAAATAACATTTATTAAAACTATTGAACTCATCATCTATAAATTTATGATGTTGGCTCAACATATTACCCATTTTGTTTGTTTATTATATAAAAAGTAGACAAATTTGTATAGGTTCCTAGAACAAACTGAGTTTGACATGTGAATTTATTAAACACTGTACATTTATTGAATAGTTAAAACGGGTGGTTGGGAAGATAAAGTTAACATAGAGGAAGTGCACCCTCTATAAGGATGTGGAAACTATTTTTAAAACCTAACCGAAAGAAGACGAACTGCTTTTTTTTTAATGCCGAGTTACCGTCAACTGACAAGTAAATTACGAGACTAGCTACTTGTGTTTCACACAAAAGTAAACATACTCCTTACGTATTGTCTATTGTTGTAATATTGCTCTTTTAACTTACTGTAATATTATGATTTCAGAATAAGATGCCGTGCGGGCCATTGACATTTATGGCCTATTTCTCCTTGACGATGGAGCCATAAACTTAGACTTGTTTGAACGGTGTGTGTTAATGTTTAAAATTTACAATATATTAAACACCGTGCCACCCCTATGAAGATAAGCTAAAGCCACATGAGAGTGTAATCGACACCATCTGTGCTCGTGTGGTAGTTTCAAATATAGAAAATGTGTTACCAGTATCTAAAACTAGACGATTCATGGCGCTATCTTAAACGTACATTCCAATTTAAAGGTAGTTTACTTAAATTTTCGTCAGATCCGAGTACAACCCATGTGTAGATTAGTTGTAGGTACTTATGAGCGTAATACCCACCTTGTGTGCTCGTGTGGCAGTTTCAAATTAAAAGTTGTAGCACCTTAAATTAAAGTCATCATAGTTCTATTTAACACGCACGTTTAAATTTAAAGGTAATTTACTCCAAATTTCCGGCAGATCCTGGTACCACACCTATGTAGATTAGTTGTAGGTACCTATGAGTGTATTCACAACCATGTGTTCTCGTGTGACAATTTAACATTATAGAACTTGTGTCTACTTTAATTAGGCTATTTTTGGCGTTATTTAAAATGTAAATTCCACCTTAAATTTTATTTTTTTCAGATTGCCGGCACATCTGGGTACGGGGGAGTGGAATTGTATCCAATTGGAATGGTATCCATTCCAATAGTTTTGTAAAAAACTGCTTTTGTGAAAAATTGGAATTGTATCCACTGGAATTATATCCACAAAAACTGGAATTGTATCCACTCGGAATGGTATCCATTCCAATAGTTTTGTAAAAAACTGCTTTTGTGAAAAATTGGAATTGTATCCACTGGAATTATATCCACAAAAACTGGATTTGTATCCACTCGGAATGTTATCCATTCCAATAGTTTTGTAAAAAGCTGCTTATGTGAAAATTTTGAATTGTATCCACTGGAATTATATCCACAAAAACTGGATTTGTATCCACTCGGAATGGTATCCATTCCAATAGTTTTCTAAAAAACTGCTTTTGTGAAAAATTGGAATTGTATCCACTGGAATTATATCCACAAAAACTGGAATTGTATCCACAAATGGCCGACTCAAAGTTTAAGGGGGCCGCCTTCCGGGGCGCTGGAATGCGTTACAGACGTTCAGGAAATAGCCCATGGTTAGGTATTGTTTTATTTTTACCAAA
>CABFVZ010001539.1:139388-188735 GCA_902151445.1 Timema monikensis | reverse complement strand
AGTTCACCCGACCGAGATTCGAACCTCGATCTCCCCGTCCTCAGTAGTCGAGCTCAACACGACAAGCGCGTTAGCCAACTACACCACCAAGGCGGGTGACAAGAATAAAAACCTTATGTTCGACATCAGCCTTGTTTGTTTCAAGCTTTAAAAAAAAGTACCTTTCCTCATCTCTATTAAACATGATATATCTTGTAATAGCCTAGTTTCAATCACCATCAAATTAAAATACGGTGACCTTGTAAACATGTTGTGTGAATAATTAACTTGAGAGCCCACCAAGTTAACGATGCTTGTCCAACTAATTAATTAGGGGGAGCTAGGATAAAAGAAAAAAAAACGCAACAGAAAACAATAACCTATTCAGTTGCAAATGGGTCTGGCCCATAGCTAGAAGACCCCATTATCCTTGGGAGGGGAAAACGTGTCCTTATTTCTTTTTACCCATTCTCCTCCTTAAGTTTATGTACGCGAGATACTCCCACATGTAGACATGTCCTTACACTCTTCGTTATCACGGATTCTCTTTTGAACATTATTCTAGTATCTCATACACACTAATCCTAAGGCGCAAAACAAAAAGAAAATCAGATCAATATAATTGATGATTTTAATTTATTAAGACGTTCACCACAAATTTTATTACTAGCTTAAATCTAAAGGGGTAAGTATTAATAATTTCTTAAGTAGAAATATTTAAATATTTATTTAGAAAGATGACAGATAATAACATTGTGAGTAATCCACTTTCGATGCACCCAATAGGGGATCGAGCTTGGATATTAGTTCACGAGTCTTAGCAAACCTCATACTGACGTATGACTGTCTATTTATAAGTTGGAAGGAATTATGAACCATAGCTAAATTTATAATAGTCGAAATAAAATGTTGAAATTAAAATATAGATTTGGAGAGCACTACATTTAAGTGCAAGCTATGAAAAGCTTTTATTGAAAAAAACCCTTTTAGAATAATAATAATAATATTAATAAGTGCTGATTACGCACATGTTCTAAGGATTAAACAGGTTAAACTTAGAAGACGTGTACCCACATTTACGTGAATGGAGAGTAGGAAGCCATTTAGTAAAAATATACTCGGTACACCGGACTGAGATTTTAACCCTGATCTACCCGTCATCGGCTGGCCAGTCTATTGCGAGAGTGATGGAGTAGACCAGGGGTTGGCAACCTAAGGCACGCGTGCCAAGAATGGCACGCGGAAAGATTTTCAATGGCACTTTGAGTGATTTGAATAAAAATAACATAATACCTTTAATTTGAATTAAAACCATTTATGTGAGTAATAATTTTACAAACAAAGTGTTTTATGTTTCAACGAGTCAATTGTTTTGTTTCAAAATTTCAAAATCATGTCTTCAGGATTTACATGTCGCAAAACACATTTAAAACTTTTGTATTACTCTGATTTATATTAAAATAATAAATATTCAAGAAACAGCAGTTATCTAGAGTATTCCATCTATTAACTTATTGTTACATTTACAAATTTACAAGATCAACTTGAATTTGTTTTAATAGTTATACTAGCTAACTAATATAGAAATATAAACCAATTGGGTGGTCTTAGGGTGTTTGGCCCGCTGAGCGACTTTACAATATTACTTCGGCACAACACTTATAAAAGGTTACCAACCCCTGTCTTAGAACAATGATTAATGGTTCAACCTCCCCAGTAATTTACTCACGAAAAATAAAAACTTTAGTGTAATTTAATCACGAAATAAAAACGTTTCATCAAAATTTATTTCAGAACAAGCTATGCACTAGTAGTAAAATGGGAGAGAGGGTGTTTGATTGCAGGGGTGCAATATATATATATATATATATATATATGTAAAAACACCAGAAGGTCACTCTCTGCCATTTGCATTTGAAAGTTTCTAATTAGAGCGTTGTTCCGCAGTTAGATCCGAATGGTAAACGCTCTCGGCCGCAGTTGAAGCGCGTGTTGTGTGGCAAATTAGAAACTAGAAGAGGGGCTTCTCCTCTCCCAGTGATAGGGACGCAAAGGTCAACACTCGCACTTTACTGGCGAGATGGCCTTTTCAGTGGCGTGAGACGGACAAGTTGTTATGGGCGGTCCAGTGCCTGGGAGGATTAATTTTGTCACCACTTCTTACCACTTAGGATTATACTCATATTGTGTGATAATCCCGCCAAAATGTTAGGGATGAGGAATGTTAAATTTAAATTAAGGAAAAAAACACTCTCGGTACATCCAACTGGGATTCGAACTCCTATATTCCTGTCATCAGCAGTCCAGTCTATTGTAAGAGTGACGCCTTAGACCATGTGGCCATCAAAGTGAATAGTACCATTTATTTATGTTTATGCTAGCTTATATTTTTATTATTTTTAGCACCGCGTCTTACTACCCGTTCGGGTTATATCGCACTTACGCTAATGTGTAATGGTAGGGTGATTGTGAGATGAAATGGAGGACATACAGTTTAACGTGGGATCCGAACCACGGTGGCGACCTGGCATTCCCCACATTAACAAGATGTCTTGTCAAAGGTGAAGGAAGGGTTTGGTAATCAGATAAATCTGTGCCGGGACCGAGGTTTGAATCCTGGACCCCCAACATAGAGGTCCAACACCTTACCCCTAGACCGCCAGGTGACCAACTTATATTTAAAGTAATGATATATCGGTCGGGGATCATAGGAACTAGACCACGCTATTCTTTATGGTAACAATGGTGATAGCCACTTAGGTGGCCGCCCGCATAGTCCAAGGCGCTACTCTCGCAATAGACTATACTGCTGAAGACAGGGAGAAAGGGGTTCGATCCCTGTAGGGTACGCCAAGGTATCTTATTAAAGTAATTTTTTTTAGCATCACGTCTTACTACCCGTTGGTGTCATACGCTTATGTACCAATTACACTTATGATATTAGGGATTAGGAAGGCTATACTTAGAGAAGGTGTACCTGTATTTGCGTGGAGGGAGCATGGAAAACCATGTTGGAAAAACCACCCTCAGTACACTCGACCGAGACTCGAACCTCCATTTCTAGTCATCGCCAGTATAGTCTACTGTGAAGGTAGTACCTTAGACTATGGGGCCACCAAAGAGGCTAAAATTAATGTTAAATTGTTGTAGTGAAAATGTTTTTATTTCATTTAACCTATGATCAATCTGTAAATCCTTATAATCACTATTACAAACTATTTACCTAAGTTGGTACAGAAAATGATTAAGTAAATATAAAAAAAGGGCTTGCAAATAAAATTATCCTCCACTAGATAAATCACAAAGCCACAAAACCACAAAGGAAAAAGAGGAAGCAGTCCAAACAAATGATAAAGGGAGGAATAAGATTTTGTTTTTCTCTCATGAAAAGTTACAAAAAGTTCCTTCTTGCATTCAACGCACTGATTCAATCAGAAGAGAACGCTTTGTTGCTCGAGAGTCAACAGGGATTCTAAATTACATTCGTCTCAAATACGTCCATGTTGTAACTTAACGATGACTACGTTGACCAAGGTGTCATCCTAGTCTTGTCTAATTTATAAGTGACAGATCGATGTTTTGATTCCAAACTTGGTTCACACTCTCCTTATACGCTAATTCTGCTATATTTTCTCAGCTTAAACCTTCCTAAACCCTTGCTCACGAGTTGATAATTAAATGCAGCTAGCCTCTGCAATTAAATGGGTGCGGTAAATAAATCAAACAATATTAAGCACTGTATTATTTCAATACTTTGGTTTACCTCCAAAAGACACAATCAATTTTGTTAGCATATGCTATGTTAAATGTTTTTGTATATGTACAGTATCTTTTAAAACAAATTACTAGTAGTTCTGTGAACAATAGACATCGCTACCTTAATGTTATTATCGTTACTACAGTCTTACTAGTAGTTCTGTGAACAGTAGACCTCGCTCCCTCCATGTTGTTATCGTTACTACAGTCTTACTAGTAGTTCTGTGAACAATAGACCTCGCTCCCTCCATGTTGTTATCGTTACTACAGTCTTACTAGTAGTTCTGTGAACAATAGAGCTCCCTCCATGTTACTATCGTTACTACAGTCTTACTAGTAGTTCTGTGAACAATAGACCTCGCTCCCTCCATGTTATTATCGTTACTACAGTCTTACTAGTAGTTCTGTGAACAGTAGACCTCGCTCCCTCCATGTTGTTATCGTTACTACAGTCTTACTAGTAGTTCTGTGAACAATATACCTCGCTCCCTCCTTGTTGTTATCGTTACTACAGTCTTACTATTAGTTCTGTGAACAATATACCTTGCTTCCTCCATGTTATAGTTATTACGGTCTAAGTTTTCTCTTTGTATTTTAAGCTGAAATATATCCCATACTTTCTCCTTGGATTTCAGTTGGGATTCCTCTTGAGTGATCAATTTAGACAGAAAACAAATTAACACTATATTCAATAGTACTGTACATTGTATTCCTGGAGTATAACCGTTGGTCGCATGGTTTAAGACATCAGTCACGCAATGTATGTCAACATTAACAAAAATAGCACCCCATGTTCACAATCAATTGCGTTGAATTATAAATTCAAATCACTCGAGATGAGTTATTAAGTGAAAAACACTTTTGATCAACCACCATCTTGAAAAACTGTGTGTCATTAGTTATGCTGTTTGGCCTAAGTTTAAAATTATTTTGCCAAATTTCATCCAGTTATAAAAGGACCTCAATACGTCTATTAAATACATGTTTTTTTAAAAATAGATGTACGATATACAACAGATTATTATTATAGACAAATATGTGATAATGAAATTCATGTTATTTCAAGATTGGTTATATAACCTGAGGTCTTATCGCTATAATATGCAAAACTTGATTAAAATACTTTTATTTTAACACGTATCCCAACCCCCTAGCCGCCCCCCATCGCCCACATCTTCCCATCTCAATTCTGGGGTTCAAATTGTGCCTTGAGGGTCTTCTTTGTCGAGTAAATTTAAGTTCAAAATTAATTATTCAGCACTTTTTTTTTGTTTGTTTGACTAGTTGGCAGAACAGGCAAGTTTACATCTTTTAACCAGTACTGTACTTCATTATGGCCAATCCCCCAAGAGTGACAGAGGGCCCTGTTTTAATAAAAAGAGGGAGGGAATATTTCTGCTGACGTAGAGATGGACAAATACTGCCTATAAAAGTTCTCCTTTTTACGCTGAATGAATAATTCTTCTACGCATATACCACAAATACAGCGGACTGCTGATGAGTTGGAAAACCAGGCTTCGAATCTCGATTGGATGTATTGGAAACCAAGACTTGACGAACTTGACTTTTAGTCTGCGTGCCCATCGATGCGGGCGAGGAAAAGTATTCCTACTTCCCTCGCCAAAAACGTGATAATAAATCTGAATTATCCATTGCATCTCATTCAACTTTATTTGAAATGCCTAGGCACTGATGGATCAGCGGACTAGGGTGGCGTAGTTCGTATCTGGATTAATTTGAAGGTAAGTAAGAGGTCGTGGTTCAAATTCCAGCCGAGTGTGCTGAGTGTTTTATTTTAATAAATGTTTTTCACTAGCTCTTTATGTAAATGCTGGTAAATTCTACTCCAAGCTAAGCCTCTATTATCATTATAATCTTAGTATACATATGCAGATAGCTCTAAGTCTAAGTGGTAGTGAACCATGATGCGTAATGTGAGAAATGTAACGCTGGGTGGATTTCAAATATCTTCCTACAGCATTTAATCTTTATTTTAGGCATTTCTGGTGTTAAAACTTAGGATTACATATTGTAAGATAAATAAATAATTGTTACGGTGCACCCCATAGACTTTATCACCCCTTTACATAAAAAATGGAGACCTTTGGCCTACTTACGACTCGTAAGCTACATGTGAAACGAAATAATATACTTACATTGTTGCAGAAGTATATTATAAACAAAGCGTATCACATTTCACCAAAGATTATACATTGAATTAATATAGGCCTACACTGTTACAAAAAATTAAATTGAGAGAAAAAATAACATCATGGCTCACTAAGATATGTCAGTAGATGTTTATTTTATTATTATTCTGTCATTAGTAAGGTGTTAATTTTCTCTCAGATTTTAATCATGTAAGTGTGATACTAATTCATCCCCTTTTCGATAATATTTGGTTTTGGCGTTAGTTAATTTTATACTTTTTTAATTTTTTATTAAAAACCTTGCACTTTTCTATATCACTAAGAAGTAGTTTATCCTTCATATTATATTCGTAAATTTTTAGATTCCCCTATCCCCATTTTGTAGTTTCTAATTTAAAGACTTTTCTGATAATCTGTGTTGCATTAGTTCTGTAAATTTTCAACTCCCCATAGCCCGGATCTCCTTTTAAAATAAAGTTGCTTATATCTCGGAACCTATTGATTTTATAAAATATATCAATTGATGGGGATATTGGGTGTACTGATAGTGATTTATTCTAAATGGTCCCCCACACCACACTCTCCCTGGAAATTATAGGTGCATTTAATTTTCATTCCAACCTTATCAATTAGAGTTATTAAATTAGTATACTCCAAAAGGGCAAAAATAACAGTAACAATTTACAAAGTGAAATAAATAACATCTGAGCTAATAGTAAGAGAAAGTATATTTCCTCACATTTATTTGCCCGAGAGGAAAGAAACATGAAGGAAGGTGTTTCCACTGCACTCTGTAAAACCACGGATTATTTTATTTTTTATTTTAGAGAACTACTTAAGATGCAAAACCCGGCAGCAGTAGATGATAAATCTGACCGTCCGTCATTTTAAACTACCGTCCCGCTAAGGAAGAAAAGGAAGGGTTTAGGGGAAGCAATCCGCCAGCTTTCAACAGTTCTTTTATTTATTTATTTATTTTATAAGAAGAGAAGATAAAAATGAAGGCAAAAATATAAGTTTTATATTAATAATGGGTGTACTTTTTTCTATTTCACCTATGAACAGACGTTTTTAAAATTAATGAACACCAAGAATATGAATTATACACTTCCTGGTTCTGCTATACATATAATAATTAATTGACTATGGAAATATTTGCTTTACGCGATTTTATAGATATTAAAAATGTATATGGATGAATTTTTAAAATAAATGTTACGGAGCTTCGCACGGACTTTCTCGCTATATTATTTAAAAATGTAAATATTTATTCAAAACTCGTAAAATAAGGGAATCAAAATAATATACACTAGTAAACCCAAGAATAAATTGCACTATCTTTATGTACAACATTTTTTGAATCGTGGTGTTAAATTTTATAATTTTAATTTTAGAGAATTAATGTCCTCAATTGTATGTTTGGATCGATAAAAAAATATCAATATTGGGTCCACAAGGGTCAACACTTCGTATTAAAGTTTCGACTTCTGGTTACAATTTTCGACATTTCATTAGGTGTTGCACATCTTCATGTCATCGCATTGCTAATAAATTCCTCAATTATAAATTTTGACCGATAAAAAATGTAAATATTGACTATTGAGTCTAAAAAATTAAAGAGATATATCATTATTGTAAAAACATTTTTCCTAAGAGGTTTAAGGAAAAATAACAAACTTTTTGAGAGACTTACTTATATTTAATTACTCTATGGCATTGGATAATTATTGCGTTAAAACTCAAGTAGTATATCTTTACAACTAAAGCTCACAAAATTGTATTAATATATTTGCTAAAATATAAGAAACTGTTGGTTTTATAAAAATATATTCCATATAAAAGTTTTTTTTATTTTTAATAGTACTACAAATCTGATATTATAAGTTATTTAGTATCTCAAATAGTTGTGGAGATACGTAAATTTCAGCTTCTGTGAGGTACCATAAAATTCATTTTCATGGGAAAATAAAAATAGTCAGTTTATTTATAATCTTAATCAACGCCCAGATACGAATTTTAATCAAAATCGTTAGAGCCGATTTTGAGAAAATCTGTTTTTTCTCTTTTCGTCCTTTATTAAACTACACTTAATTTTAAGTTTAAACAGACACACAGATAGACGGCATTGAAAAGACCACATTTTAGGGTTCGGAGGGTCTTGAGACGTTGACATCCATCAACATTTCCGGTTATAATTTTTTAAGGTTGCAATATTTTGTGTTCGAAAAGTTAAAAAATATAAAGATTTGCGTATAGCTTGAAAGTTATTGGTTTTATAAAAATATTTGTATTAGGTAAGTAATTTCATATCCCAAATACTTTCTGAGATATGATACAAAATGAGAATTTACGCATCAGACCGAAGAATTTTTATTTAGCAATTTTATTTAGAATATTTATAAATTTTTAGAAATGAAATTTAATCAAAATAGTTAGAACCAATTTTGAGAAAATCGACTTTTTCTCTTTTTGCCCTCCGGTAAACGACCCTTATTTTTAGAGTTAGATATCCAATTCCAAAAACCCCTCTGGGCAACCCTATGAAAACCCTAAATACCAAGCTCTAACCCGATCGGTAAAATAATTTAGTCTCTGCTTGGAGGTACAGACAGACCGAAATTCAAAAACCACTTTTTCGGATTCGGGGGGTCATGAAACTTCGAGATTCATCAAAATCTCTAGCTAGATTTTTTTTGATGACCACAATACTTTCTCTACTTGTAAGATAGCGAGAAAGTAAAAATTGTTTTAATTTATATTTTTTGTGTCTCCTAGACGATTATGCTCATCAAAAATATTCAAATTCGATATTTTTATGGGTGCTGACGTTTCATTACCATCTGATCCAGAAAAAATCGTTTTAGCAACGCCATCTTTCTGTATGTTTGTCTGTCTGTTCGTCTGTTCGTCTGTCTGTCTGTATCTTAATATAAAGCCTAAAACTTTATTCCCACATTCACCGAAAATAGAGAACAGAATCTGCTTGAGTAGCGCTGTATGTTGGCCCATGATGCATTGCAACGCAAACTTAAAACAGATGATTATCAACACATTTTATGTTCGAGTGGATAAATATATATCATTCTTTCTATGGATTTTTTCAAATTATAACGCTGTGTCGTGCACAATCCAATACACACGCTTTACATTAACGAGTTATTTCAAATCTCCAAACAAAAGCCAATGAAGCTGTCTGCTTGCTTCTAGCTCTACAGCGCATGCGCACTGATTTTAGATGGTTGGTTCTGAGATTTGATTGGTTCTCCCGTGCCAAAGATCAGAGCAGATGCAGAGTGTACAAAATAGAGATGAGTTGATCTTTTCACATAACATCACGCTCCTATGAAGCGGAAAATTTGTGATTTGCTTAGAGCTCGTCACGTGACCAAATTTCTGTTCTGCGCTTGTTTTTAAGGCGAACGTGTGACTCTACATTAAACCATTTTACTGATCGGCCTATAACTCGGTATCTAGGATTTTTCAAAAAGTTCCCCACAGGAATTTTTGAAATTCTGAATCCAACCCTAAAATTAAGGGTATTTTTTTCTAATTTCACCGAAAAGACAGAAAATAAATTTTTTCGAAGTCTACTTTAACGATTTTGATTAAAGTTCGTATATATACACAGTCAGACTTCTGTGCTGAGGTCCGGGATTCAAACCTCGGTCCCGGCACAGATTTATCTGATTGCCAAACGCGTCCTTCACCTCTGGCAAGACGTGTATTAATCACAACTTGTAAATGTGTGGAATGCCAGGCCTCCACCGTGGTTCGGATTCCACGTTAAACTGTAGGTCCTCCAGTTCATCTCACAATAACCGTACCATTCATTACACATTAGTGTAAGTGCGTATAACCCGAACGGGTAGTAAGACGCGGTGCTAATAATAATAATAATAATAATAATAATAATAATAATAATAATAATAACAATAACAACAATAATAATAATAATAATAATAACACTACAAACCAATTGGTGGATCTAATTTTTTCGATAAAATGACTTTATGTAAGAAAACATTTACAAAAAATTAATATCTTCATACTCTATGAGATACGAAACAACTTAATGTTGTAGGACTGTTAAAAATAAAAATATTTTATTTGAAACGAGCAAAATTACCCGTCATTACCCATGGTTACCCCTGGCAGCCCATTTATCTGCTTTAAACGGACAGAAAAAAATCTTAATTTTATTTATTCCAACCCAGTTTTAAATAATTTAAAAAATGAAATCCATATTTTAAAATCCTAGCTTCTAGGTGCACATGTTCGTACACAGGGGCTATTGATGTTAAAATTTCAGACCTCTACCTACAATAGCTATCGCGAAATGCTCATGGCAGACAAACAAACTCTGCATTTTAATAATATTATTAATATCGTTAGTTTATTTTCTGTCTTTCAGCAGGCCAATTCCTTTTGTCACTCAAGTTATACCTCCTATGGGTCCTGATCTCTGCCTCCTTCTTCAGCACACAGAATTTTCTTCTTTCCCTTAAGTCATCTAGTATTTGAATCCTCCTCCTTCCTAAACTCCTCTTTCCTTCAATCTTGCTTCCTAAGATGTCGTGCAGAAGACAGTTCCTCCTAATGATGTTTCAGATCCGATTTGCTTAGTACAGAAGAATTACATTAAAAATTGTTCTTTTCTCATCCACTCTTCTTAAAACTTCTTCATTTGTCACCTTGTTTATCCATATGATCCCCTCAAGTCTTCTCCAGCACCACATTTCAAAGCTCTTCAAGTATTTGTTTTCCATCTTGCTAAGAGTCCAAGTTTCTGCTCCATAAAGTGTGATGTTCCAAATGTATCATTTATCAGTTTCTTCCTCAGTTACAAACTCAACTTGCTGGTCAGCAGTAACCTCTTCTTGTTGAAAGATTCCTTGGCCATGGTGATCCTCTACCTAATTTCCTTGGTGCCGTAAATATCCTTTGTCAGTGGACTTCCCAGATACTTGAACTGCTAAATGCTTTCCACCTCCTGATTTCCAATTTTGATTTTAAACAGCTCTGCATTTGTTGAAATCACCATACCTTTTGACTCTCTTGCATGATCATAGTAACAATCTATAAGGCTAGATTAAAAAGTAATGGGGAAAGTGCATCTTCTTGGTTTCAACCCATTATGTATTTCGAAAATATCTGATAAGTGACATCTAACCTGTACCCTGCCACGTGTAACAGACAAACATACCTCAAATAGCTTGACATGTCTTTTTTGGGTATCCCAAACTTAACTAAAATTTCATGTGATTCATTTTTTTAAATAAATCATAGAGCTTTTTAAAATTAATATTTAATTGATGTACCGGTACTGTCAACTTGTATTTACACATTTTTAAAATATATCCCGATTAGTAAAATTATTTACCGTTTACGATCTATTTCATTGAAATTCTTACTGTTATCTCTAATTATTATTGCAAAATTATTGCCCTTAATTCGCACTCCCTTCTACCTCACCTCAACTGTGTACAAATAAAAGGTGCCCTGATGGTCTAGGGGTAAGGTGTCAGACTTCTGTGTTAGGGGTCCGGGGTTCAATCCTCGGTCCCGGCACAGATTTATCTGCTCTCCAAACCCTTCCTTCACCTCTGACAAGACGTGTATTAATCACAACTTGTGAATATGTGGAATACCAGGCCTCCACCGTGGTTCGGATCCCACGTTAAACTGTAGGTCCTCCAATTCATGTCACAATCACCCTACCATTACACATTAGCGTAAGTGCGTATAACCTTAACGGGTAGTAAGACGCGGCGATGATAATAATAATAATAGCAATAAAACTGGACCATGTAATATAGGGATAAGAATAAAGAGGGTAAATAATAAATAAATAATTACATCCACACTTTCTCAAATAAAGTCCTTGAAAGCATTTTTTTCGTAACAAATAAATCAAGTATTGACAATCCGAATTGAGACAACACTCTTTGACTAATAACATGCGTGCTAACCTCTTCCCTAACCCTGTCAGTAAGATATAGTAGAAACGTATTTTGACTAACCTTAAATAATTTATGATGAAAATCAACTAATAATTATTTGTCAACCACTTAAGTAAATTTACCTCAACCTTAAATGAAATACCCAAAATAAACATTATGAAAAAAAATTAACTTGCGTTTTTATAAAATAACTTATTTACTCACTATTAAAAAAATGTATGCCTTGATCTACGTGTAAAAAGTACTCAACCTTAAATTTAAAAGAAAATATCCTAAAGGAGAGCAGGTAATGAGCCATGGTATTTTATAAAGTTTTGTTTCTTCATTCTAAACCAACTCCACATTTTATATTCGTACTCAAAAGAAATAACACAAAACATAATTTCTTAAACATTTCATTAAAAAAATGTTAGATAATTAAGAGGCCATTGTGATTCATAAACATTCAAAGGATATTTAATGACGACTTTTTCCTAAACGAAAAACTTAAGGATATATTATTTAAATTGACCCTACGACGTTAAATTTTTATCCTATTTTGTAAAGGCTTGGTGTTTAACTATATAAAGCGTTTCTGTTTTAATTTAAGTTTATAATTCATTTACATGGACTACTGTCTTGAGGTTGATTTTACTTCTAAACGATTTCCTTATCTTCCGCAATTGAGTGTAAATTCCCTCAAAACTCTACTTTCCGTTTTCCTTATCCCATTAGCGTTAAAATTCGTGTAAACCAGGCGAGTATGTTTACACAATAGGAATCACAGCGTCAACAATCACAGTTATAGGAAAATGGAATACAGTTTGCTTGCGGTTCCCCCCCTTTCTTTCTAACGTTGTGGTTGGTGATCTGTACTGAACTTTCCGCGAATACCTCCTTTATCTCCTGTTCACCGGCTATCCTTCATATTGAATTAATGGTAGCACTCAGCCGAACAATGAAAGAAGAAAGATGACTCTCACTGCCAAGAGTCTACTTGACACTGCCATACATTATAAATGTGTGGAATGGTTCTCACCGCCTGGAAGTCACTTCTGTCCACTTTCATTGCCACAACAAACATTTCCGTCAACCTGTATAAAACAAACTATGGGGCTCTATTTTATATGTGGTTTGATATTCTAACTTGATCTAAGGTGCCACACTAGCTATAACCGGTCCCATGCCGTAGTGGTCAGTGCACCGGGCTTTCGAGTCTAAGGGTCCTGGTTTCGATTCTCGACTGGTACCTTGGATATTATTTTTATCCGAAAAGGGGGTATTACCACAATGGTCACCAAGGTTTGGTTAGTTAGGCTAGTTTCATAGTAAGATTTAGTATGCCTCAAGTGCGGTGCTATACTAAATACAGGACAATACCTACCTAAGCCATAATGGAATGGGACTGCCCTATTCCATTATGGCTTCGTATTAGTATTATTGGCAGCGCGTCTTACTACCCATTCGAGCTATACGCACTTACACTAATGTGTAATGGTAGGGTGATTGTGAGATGAAATGGAGGACCTACAGTTTAACGTGGAATCCGAACCATGGTGGAGCTTGGCATTCCCCACATTCACAAGTTGTGATTAATACACGTCTTGTCAGAGTTGAAGAAAGGGTTTGGTAAGCAGATAAATCTGTGCCTGGACCGAGAATTGAACCCCGGACTAGTAGGAGAAAGTTATTTGATAGTTCAAAAAGTTACAAAATAAATTTTCAGTCCTCCAGTCTGACTAAGTCGTTAGAGAAGTTGCCCAAAATACTTAGAGGGCCTTGGTTTGATTCTATGTGATACTGATGACGTAATTTACTGTTTATATATTTACACTACTACCCAATTATAAAATATCAAGGTTAAAGGGATAGGTGCATATTACTGGGGTGTGCTGTTCTAGGTAAAACTAGTTTGCGTGTGGTGTGCATATTTATACCGCCTACAAAAATAACTTAGATTAGAAATGTACAATATATACTTTAATGTATTCACACGGGAGGTGAATTTTTTCTGACCTCGTTGACTACTATATATATGTAACGTGTTAATTACCCGTTAGCACTTACACTCAAAATACCCTATATATGATTATCACTATAAATCCAAGAACTAACACATTCTAATAATATGTGGCAGATGTAAACTCACGGTGAAATCGTGTTGCTGAAAAAGCCCAAACTTGAGCAAAGTGCCCCAGCTGACTGTTCAACACTTCCTGACGAAAGTTCAAAACACGGACACCTTGCACACTTGCTAGACTTAACTGTAATGACAGGTCGCTTCCCTATGTTGTCATCAGTGGCCGTCTCCTAGCGCTAGTTGGCATTATGCTCAATTCTAGAAGATCACCTACCCCCTCTCCTTTTTGTTGATGTCCCTTTCCTAATAGGTCAGTGCATCTTGTATAAAACCACCACCCGTCACTTCATATTTTGACCCTGGTGGGTGCCATCAACGTCCCAAAGCCCTGCTCGAACAAGCGAGATGTGACAACAGTGGTTTGGGAGGCTCTCACCCAGCCCCCCATAGAGTAGTGTCTCCGCACGTAACTCTAAAAATACTTATTCGGTTCCCGAACTTCGCGAAACGCGACCACCCGTCTTTACATGCGAACCACATGGTGTGACCAATTGGTCGGTACGTGTTGGAACTTGCTCGCGTGTTCCCTTTCAGGGAGTATCAGAGCATGCTATTGCGACTGTGACTGTGTCACATTTTGTATTCTATTGTAATGATTCGTCGGAGGAACATCCTAGAAGTTGACCAAGGACCAGTGGACTAACAAGCGGTGATCACGATGTTTGAGGTGTCAGTCTCACGTCACCACAGATGAAGTAAAGTCTGTGATTATGAGAATTTAGATCTAGTAAATTTTGATAGCGTCTTCATGACATATTTTACTATGTCCATAAGACGTAGTTTTGAATGTCAAAGTTTCTTATATGTTTTGTTTATGTCCATAAGGCATAGTATTAAATACCTGGGCAATAATCAGACACCCTATACTGTATGGTCATGTTCCGAACGAAAAATGATGGAAATAAGGTAATATATAGCTTTGTTCCATGACCTAGTTGGGTCTTTGGACTGATATCAGTATTTAATCTTTCTATTGTTGTGACTTTGTACGGTGATCAACTCGTGGGTATGCTACTAGTCCAGAGAAGTGGCCCACGTGCTATTGCTTATTACGTCCGAACCCCTTCAGGGGCTGCTTGAATTAGTTAATGTTTAACTGTTTGCAGTTCTTATAGTCTGTGTTCAGACTTGTGTTTATATTTAAATATACTGTTGAATGACCTGGCAGTACTAATGAGGAATAGACCTGCCATAATATCTATACAGTCTAGATTCCTGGTAGCTTACCTTTAACTATTTGTAAACTTATAGTTCCTGTACTGGGAATTTAACCTTTGTGTCTCGTAACTCAGTATGGAGTTAACTCATGCTAGCTAGCGCGTTTAACTACCAGCGTTATAACTCTTTAAACTAGAACTTTCTAGATCTAGGCATTGTTAACCAATATTCTTTTATATGTTTATTAGGTTATATTATTATTATTAGCACCGCGTCTTACTACCCGTTCGGGTTATACGCATATTAGGTTATAAATTGTTGCTTAACCTTAAATAAATAAATTTCTTCCCATTTAAATTGCCGTTGTGTTGAGGCAGATGCACCTTCGTAATAGAATGTGTGTTTGTTATACTTTAACGAGTTACACCCTTCCTAATATAGACACAACCATACTTGTCATGGTTGCAGGTCTAACCAAGGTGCTTCACACCTAAACTCTACCAATTGGGACAACTATGTCTAAAGTAATATATATAATTTCCATCAATAAAAAATGGGGATGTTTTTATTAGTATATGATCTCATCAAACCATTTGTATTACTTTCGAGTTGTTTGAATTTAAATAAACGTATTTGTTAGACTTGTATATTTTTCTTATGTTTGATCCTTTCCATCCTTCTTTATATATCTTTGCTAATGTTTTCGTCACATCTTATATCAGATAGGAGAAGCGGCGATTCATATATAGTAAATGTAATCATTCATTAATAAACTTTCACTAATTCTTCTACCATAGTAGAAGAGTATTAGAAAGATCCAATTGGAATATATATATATATATATATATACACTTTTGTATATAAATAGTATACAATATTGACAAAAGTAAATACCTATATACAAAAGTATATATATATATATATATATTCCAATTGGATCTTTCTAATACTCTTCTAATATGGTAGAAGAATTAGTGAAAGTTTATTCATGAATGATTACCAAGCATATTAGTTTAGTTTATTACTTACCGCGTCATAGTACCCGTTCGGTTAATACGGATATACGGATTTGTACTAATTACGCTAGTGGATTAGGTATATTTTAGAGGATATTTACTCGAATTTGCACTGGGGGAGATTGGGAAACAATTTAGGGTAAGAACCCCTCAATATACCTGACCAGGATTCGAACCGTGATCTACCTGTTACTGGTAATACAATCCAACACGATAATGATACGTTAGACCATGCAATCATTTATGTGGGCTATTATTATATAAAACATTATTAAAATCCACTGTCTGACACCTTAAACTCATAAAAATTTAGTTTCCCGAATTCAGTTTCTGCCGGAGTCAAATAACCTATAATTTATATAAAGAGGTTACCCACTCCAGTGATTGAACGTTCTAAGACGTCAAACTTGTGCTAGACTGGTCCTGATGACGGGGAGATTGGGGTTCGAATACCAGTCGGTTCTATTTAGGGTGGTTTTCACTAAATGCTTTCCCACTCTCCTTCAACGAAAATGCGGTTAGATTATCTCTAAAATTATTCCTCCCTCATCCCTATATAATTAGAGTAATTATCATACACGTCGACAACCTGAACAGGTAGAAATAGGTGGTGATTATAAAATATGTGTAGGCTATAAAGGTTTGCTGTTAAGTTGTAAATTAATGATATGGGATCTTAGTGTTGTGTTTGGTCTATAATGAAGTTATGTCAAGCTACGAATGGCCCGCACATATACAGAACTCAGACCAAATCAGTTAAAATAAAGTCGACTATTTGAGGAAAAGAAATTATATCGAAAAATTGGAATATGTGACCTAAACAAATATTCGCGTAGGGAATTGTTTGAGAGAACAACGACAAATAAATGGGACTACGTCAACTCTAAAAAATCACGAACTACATACTCGGCAAGTTATTTTTAATCTCGACACATTTTTGTTAAAAATGAAGATTAAAATAAATCTGTCGCTCTGTTTTTGTTAGAATAGTGGAAGGTATTTTACTAAAATGTTTGGTCATCATAGGATTCATTAATTAAGTAAATGAACTTGTAAAATTTGAAAAGCTTGGCGAGCATAAATGGAAGGTTGTTTCAAGAGAATGTTTAATCACAGTACGGTGATTTTAGAGCAGATTAAATATAAATATATCCCGCCTTGTTGGCGCTCAACTCTAAGTCTGAAGTAGGATTTGTACGTACATAGATACCTCGGGGAAATTTTCAAGACCATTGTTTAATAACCGGGTATTTAACTTTATGGACAATGGTAGGAGAATAATGCATCATTGTTTAGTGAAATACTTCCTCATAATTGTTTAAAATAATGAACACTAATTTGATACAGAATGGATCGTGTACAGTGTCAGACTGGGATGGGGTGGGGGCATTGTCCCCCTGGAAAGAATTCCATCCCATCCCCCCGTCCCCCGCAATGATGGATATATTTCAAATCTTTTGATATTATCGAATATGAAACTGAATTATGGCCTTAACCCAAACTCCAAATTACTTGCAATACATTTTCAAAAATTTGCTGGAGAAGATTACTTCAAATAGCTTCTGGAGCAGGGCTCGCAAACTCAGGTTCCACGAGCCACATCCGGCCCACGAGACATATTTGACCGGCCCGCTTATCTGCAACACTTTTAATATTAATATTCGAAACGAATTCGTGTACGAATAGAGAAATAATAGATAGTTTAATTTTAGTTTGTACATAATTTTGAATGACAAAAATCACATATTATTTAAAATACTTGATGGTGAGAATTTTTATTTGCGTAGTTTGATAAATACTGCTTCGAGTATTTCGTTAACCCCCATCTGGGAAAATTTAAGTTTTTAAATATTTTAAATCTACACATTAATGACTCCCTGAGCTCACGAATCTGGCCCTTGAGCTAGAAGCACCAAGTTTTCGAAAACAATTCAGGTGAAAGGCAATCTATATCGTTTATAGAAGCATCCAAATTTCAAAAAATGTATAGTGGAGGAACCCATCAAATAGCTTCTAAGAAATATAAATTCAAAATGATATATGGGTGCGGACTGTTTAAAATAGCTTCAAGAGACATCTAAATTTCAAAAATTTCCTTTGGGGGGGAGGACTGCTCTAAATAACCTTTAAAAGAGTCTAATCTCCAATTTAGTGACAGCGAAACTGGGAAGGGGAGTGTGTGGATAAGGGGGGTGATTGCATCTCCTGGAATAAAATAGCCCCCTCTGGACGTATTTTAAACCTTCTGATATTTTCAGATATGAAGCTGAAAGACTTGCGTCAAACTGCAAATAACTTCTAAAAGGATTCAATTTTCAAAAATTTGCCAGAGAAGGGTCACTCCAAATAGTTTCTAGAAACGTATAGTTTTAAAAATTGGCCGGGAGAGGGCTACTCTAAATATATTCTAGATGCATATAATTGTTAAAAATAATCTGTGAGGACCACTCTAGATAGCTTCTAAAACATCCAATTTTAAAAATTATTCAGGTGAGTATCATTTCAAATATAATCTAGAAACAAACAATTAAAAAAATATATGAGGAATATTACTCCAAATAGCTTATAAAATATCTCATTTTAAAATTTGGGGAGGAGGACCACTCTAAATATCTTTAAGGTAAATCCAATTTTCAACCATTTATAGGGAGGGTGAAGGTGGAAGGAAAGTTTTCACATACTTATTTGACGCCACCCAGACCAACTTACTAAGCCCACGCTGACAGATCAGCCCACTGGAGGGGAGGGTAGAGAAATTTCCATATCTTATATAAAAACAACTTATTCTCATTGTGGTAGAAGACTGAAATTTGTCATGAAGGTAAAATAGCCATCTTAAACAATAAGAAAACAAATTTCAAAACTAAGGACCGGTAAATGGGATGGGGAACGTGCTCCTAAAAAAATTTCAAAAATGAATATAATATAAAAAATATACAGGTGAGTATAATTTCAAATATCATCTATAAGTGTTTACGATATTCGTTTATGAAATTTGTTTTCTTAGTGTTTAAGATGGCTTTTAACTTCATGACAAATTTAAGTCTTCAACCACAATGAGAATTAGTTGTTTTTATATATATAAGATTATATCCATTGCATTATACAATGTCTAATGTTTTAAATTTTTAGTCGAATTTCTTTTGTTTTTGCTTATTTTATAGTTTTATGTATGGTTCTAATTCATCATTAATTTTTTTAAACAAACTTATTATTTACTTATTTATTTATTATTGATTGTGGATGGGATTTCCATCTTACAGTGAAAGATTAAATTGTAGACACTTATTGAAAAAAAAATAATGTGGGAGGAATAGTAATTTACTTGTTTCTTAGTAAAATATTTGTTCTTCCAGGCATTTTAGTTCCAAATTGTATCTTTTATTCAAAAGCTATTAAGACTAGCAGACAGATTTTCTCTACAAATAAATCAAAGTAAAGTAAATTTAAAAAAAAAACCAACAAAAAACACTCTTTTGTGTGGTATACAATTGATATATTTGTAAGTAGTTACAAAGACTACCCCAAATAATCAGAAAATAATGAACATTTGAAAATTGGTTACAAAAAATAAGTAGCTTAAAACTTCAAACTCTATTAGAAAAAACTGCTTAGTGGTGTAGATAATAGAAATAACAGGTAATTGTAAATACAATATGAATCTATAACAGTCCATTATGCTGTTTGTTGAACCACGGTACTTTTTTTTTTGAAGTTATACTTCTTTAGGCGCATTATGAAAAAATTATGAGAGTGAAATTTTAAGATGCGCGCGCATCACTGTAACACAAAAGTAACAGGTTGAAGTTAAACCGCTCAATAAGTCTCAAAAAAAAAAGCTACCAACAAAATAGAAATAGAACCTCTGTTAGTCGCGCATGTTGGTACGCTCGTCGCCTCTGATCACTGTTTTCATATATATAATATTTATCCACATGTTTCTAGTTTCTACATTCACAACACGTGTTTTAGTTTCATACAAGTGCGAATTATATATGTGCTAATAAATTATATTCAGTAGTGATTTAAATTGAATATTTTGATTAATATTATTTACTATTCGTAAATATTAGTGAAAAAAATTGTGCTTATAGACATTTTCAAGTGCTCCAATATAATTGAGGTTAACTATCCGTATGTATTATTTATTGATATAAATTAAAATATTATTATTTAACATAATTAATACTAAATAATATTAAATTATTATTGTTAAATATTTATTATTGGTTATTTAATATTTACAAAATAAAGAAATAAAATTATTTAATGATGCCAAAGAAGTATAACTTCTCACGCGCGTACATAAGTACACACACCCATTTTTTTCAATTATTTTGTTAACTATTTATATTATTAGTTCGTGTTACTTCTCTTATGATCGCTTTTAGCCAAATGTAGCAAGCACATTTTTAATTTGCATCCCTATTTGGACATTATGTTCTTGTAAAGTCTGCCTATTTTTCACGTGTAATCACATAATTTAAAACTATAAAGAATTAAAATCTAAAAATAATTTAATAATTGGTTACATTTCATTTGTTTAATTTTATATTCTACTTATAGATTACCTGTGAGACGAACGGGCTACACCAGCTGGTTGGTATCTAAATAAGATAGAACGCAAGAATAAATAGCACGATGTTCCATTCAATAATATGAATGTAGATATCAGGAGATCAGGTGAAAGAAGAGGTTACGTGTGACCTGACCCTTAGGGTACCTATATAGATGTGAGACAGAAGATTAACTTAATTTATCATTATTTAATGTATAATGTTTTAAAATTTTAGTTGCATTTCTTTTGTTTTTGCTTATTTTATCGTTTATGTGTGTATTTCATCATTACACTGTTTTTTTTAACAAACTCATTATCTATTTATGATTGTTTGTGGATGGAATTTAAATCTAATAGTGGAAGATTAAATTGCAGACAAAAATATTTGTGCTTACAGACATTTTAGTTTCAAATTGTATCTTTTATTCAAAAGCTATTAGGACTAGTAAACAATTTTTCTCTACAAATAAATCAATCTTACGAACGAGAAAAAAATAAATAGAATATATAGTTCAAATAAAAAATAAAAGTAAAAGTAATATTTTTAATGCTTTTCAAATAGTGGATCGGTTTTTAGATCGTAACAAAGTGACCAATAATTCATGGCCGACTCGAATGCAAGTGACTTGATGGAGGTGCAAGCCGACTGAATATAAATCGATTTATTACTTCGATTCAGAAAGAGTATGGACGGAGGTGACTAAAAAAAAGGGAGGAGGGTAGGGGAAGAAAAAAATGCCTTGTGATTTGTGATTAATATGCGGAAAGTTTTGTTTAGTGGAACAAAGAAGGATTATTTGATTGGGGAATTTGGTAACGCTCCAAAAGAATTTTGAATTTTGTTTGTTTACATTTATATAACCTAAAAATATTATTATGATATAATCAATATTAGTTAAAATTAGTTTTATATATATATACACACACACACACACACACACACACACACACACACACACACACTACCAATGTGGTGGTGATTAAAACTATATAATTTAACAGAACTAGGGACTTTTAATCATAAGATAAACAGTAATATTCCATACCCACTTCAGAGGCCGAATGGTCTAAGGTGTCACTTTCATGTTAGACTGGCCTGCTGAAAACGGTGAGATCACGGTTTGAATCCCGATTGGGTCTATTGAGAGTGTTTTTCTTTAAATAGTTTCCCACTCTCCTTCCAGGCCAATAAGGATATAATACCTCTAAAATACTTCCTTCCTCATCCTTACCCCGTAAGAGCAATTATCATATATGTATACAAACAGGACAGGTAGTAAGACGTGGTGATAAAAACTAATATTACACTGAATGTTTTTATAAATTACATCACGTATTTATTACTATCTTCATTAATTAATTAAGCTAATTACATACTTGGGTCAGAGGAAGTTTTAATTTAAATAAAATATACTCGCATTTGTGTGAAAAAAAAGATTACGAAACCATTCAGAGGAGGGAGGGGGGGGTGACACGCTCAGTAAGTCCCTGCTGCGTTTAGAACATTGACCCTCTCCGTCACTGGCGAGTTTGACTATACGAGCTTAAAGTTCATCCCATTCGCACACCGATGCGGGTAAATTCAACGTAGAATGTTGATAATGGAGTACAAAGGTCGTGCTTTTCTGTTTGTGAGATATTTTGTTATAAAACTGAGTTGAACATTTGAAAGGATTTAAGACACCTCTTGTCGATGTGAAAAACAAGAAAATAAAAACATTATATATATAAAAGGGCATAAAACATAAAGAAAGAGAAGACGCTATAAACAAAGATTTGCAAAGCAACAATACTAACACAAATGTAGGCTAAAATAAGAACTTGTTTTATTTCCCAGAGATAAGAAGCCACAGGCAAATAAATACAAAGAGAAAAGAGCTTTCAAAGGAGAGAGACATTGGAATATAGGGAGGGAAGGAAGAAAGATCGTCAAAAAGATAAATAAATGTTCTATAGGGCAAATCAAAACTAGAGAAAGGGAGAAATAAAGAGAGAGAGAGAAGATACACAGAGAGAGACAAGTAAAAATGAGTGGTTTCGGAGTGTGACTCCACGCACGAAACCAATGGAGGGCATTTATTATCACCGGTTGCAGATAGTCCAGGGGGTGGTTGCGCTGCCGCCAGTATGAATAATGATCCCGTGGGGTTGGCAGGAGTGCACGTGACATCGGCCCGCGGGAGGGGAGGGTGTGACGTATCACTGGGTGTTGATGGGATGCTCTACATTCTACCTACCGTACGTCTACAAACAAATTACACCCCACTCACAAAAGTCCAAGCTTACGGTCCGGGAGCCATTAAAGTTTATGTTACGCCGAGTTAAATAAATTAGCTCCCATCGAATGATGCTGGACTAGTAAAATACCGGCAGAGATGGGTGCACGGATAGTGGACTAGACTTTCTTCCCCGACATTCCCTTGTATCCCTACTTTCAAAGCGTTCTTTGTTTGTATTTACGAGGGCAATTCCATATCAACCTCCAATTGGCTGATAAAAAAGACCATTGCACCAGCATTTGCAAACCCTCATCAAAGGACTGCGCCGCCAGGCTACCCAGCCAGTTAGTGACTCCACCAATGATCTCCTCGTTGATTTAGAAAAGCTGGGTAGCCAATCAGACCTTCATCTTTCTGAACAGTTGGTAATCATTTGGCAGTAGGTCCGGGCTGTAAAGGGGGTGGTCTAAAATCTATCAGTTGAGCTGCTAGAGTAAAACCTCTGTGCGAGCTGTAATGAGAGGTGGCGCGATGTTATTGCGAAACGCTGAAGAAACTTCGGAGGTAGATCCGAAACAAAAGACGCGTGAAGCTCATCAAGAACTTAATTTATCTTGCAAGAAAACGCGCGGCCCAACCCTGTGATTCGCACAAAGGTTTTACTCCAGAAGTTCAACTGGTAGATTTTTGACTACCCCTTTTACAGCCTGGACTTTCCACCAAGCGAGTACCATCTCTTCGGAAAAGATGAAGGTCTGGTTGGCTAACCAGCTTTTCTAAATCGACGAGGAGCTCATTGGTGGAGTCACTAACCGGCTGGGTAGCCTTGCGGCGCAGTCCCTTGATTAGGGCTTGCAAAAGCTGGTGCTACAATACAGAAAGCTCCTGAATTTGGGTGGAGATTATATGGAAAAGTGATGCCAGTATGTTGTTGTTATTATTATTATTATTATTATTATTATTATTAATAGCACCGCGTCTTACTACCCGTTCGGGTTATACGCACTTACACTAATGTGTAATGGTAGGGTGATTGTGAGATGAAATGGAAGACCTACAGTTTAACGTGGAATCCGAACCACGGTGGAGGCCTGGCATTCCCCACATTCACAAGATGTCTTGTCAGAGGTGGAGGAAGGGTTTGGTAATCAGATAAATTTGTGCCGGGGCCGAGGATTGAACCCCGGACCCCATGATGCAGCTATGTATATAAGTTTTGTGTGAATAACAATTTCTCTCTCTTTTTTCATAATTATTTTTACCAGCCAATCGGATGTTTATTTTGGAATCCCCTTCGTATTTTCCAATAGCTTATTATTTATGTTAAATGTAAACAAATCTTACTTAAGACCATATTTGGCTTTATTTTTTTTTATCACCGTGTCTTACTACCCGTTTATGTTATACGCACACATGATCATTACTCTAATGAGGTGAGGATGAGGAAGGAAGCATTTTATAGGAAATAAAATGGAAGACTATTTAGGAAAAGACACCCTCAGTTGACCCAACTGGAATTCAAATCTCGATATGCCAATTACCGGCAGGTCTGTTTAACAAGAGTGTGAAGCGTTAAAGCGTTTGATCACTGAAGCGGGTGTTTGGCTTATGCCTGCTCTGCTGCTTTATAAATATTTGTTTATAACGTCTTTTATTTTATTTTATTTTATTTTATTTTATACCCCTTCCCTTAGATGTTTCCAATTTCTCGTTATTCTCATTGACAAGCGGTGTTGTAAATATTTTCAAATGATCTACTCAGTTTTCTAACAAAATATCTCAAAAATTAAAGTACCGTGTCGGTGGGCGAGCAGAATAAACTTCAAGCTCATCTAGTCCAATTTGCCAGTGATGGTGAGGTAAGGGTTCAAGTATAGGTTGTATGTATTGAGGTGGGGGATTCAAGTTCCTCCACGGAGATAAGTATTCCGATAGTAATGGTTGAGTTCCTTCACTTTTATAAGCGGGGTGGATGTCAAGGGTTAACCCTTCCCTTCGTTTCATCGAAATCCTCAGGAACAAGAGGAGTTTCGCACAGGAAATTACAAAACTAAATAAGAACAAAATTCATCAAAGCATGGAAGATTATATTATGTTAGGTTGGCTAAGAACCATAATTCTATAATTATGTAAACATTATGGAAGGTTGGAAAGTTAGTTTGAACTAAGCTATTGCATTTGGAATACTTATAATCGATTTATTGAGTTGTCGTGGAGGGAATCGACTTCCTCCCCACCCTTAGAGTGGAGGAACTCAACCCCTTTCCCACCCCTTAAGTGGAGGAGCTCTGAAATGGAACCAAGGGATTTTTTTTTAAAAATCTGGGCTTAAACCAAGTCCCGTGGAAACTACCGCAAGCCTACTGAGGGTGGCCTCTCCTAAATGGGTTACCATTCTCTTTCCATACAAATGCGAGTATTTTTTCTTTATTTTATGTCTTTCTCTCCCTTAACTAAACCAACCGCCTGATTAAGTGAGAAGAGCCTAGACGAATAGTAAGACACGATGTAGGGAATAGACAAGTAATAACTCCAGAAGAATGCTATTGCCTTACCTTAAAATTCAACCTTCTCATCCTGTTCTTGTAGATCTGGGAGGTTGGATGTTCCATACATGATTTGTCTTTTCAACTTTTCTTCAAACATATGCTTATATAGTTAGCTACCTTTAATTATCTTTCCCCTTTATTTAAGCTTAATTTGATTTTATTTTATTTGATTACTAACGTGTACTTTTAAACAATTATATGTTAGCATAACAATACTTATAAAATAACAACCTGGTTCAGTACCATCTCACTACAGTCCAATTTGAATATGAAGGGCCTTGTTTGACAGCGTTCACGTATTCATACATCAAGTCGTAAGATCTGCAGCTGTCACCGTTGATCAGTGACGTAACAGATTAATCTTGGGTCCCGCCGCAAGATTTATTTTCGGTCTCCCTTTTTACAAGTCATCTAACAGCTTAATAAATGTTATAATAAATAATTAATAGTCTTAAATACTTACTGATTTAGTAATCACGCCTTATAATTACTGTTTTAGCCTCAGTTTTGTTCTGGGTAAGTAATCAGTCAGCCATCTTGAATGCATGGAGACGAAAAACAAATCTGCGTCATTTAAAACAGAATGAAATAGTTGAAATAATGCTATAGCATAGTTATAATTTACAACACTTTATAATAAAACATATTCAACTATCCAAACTATCAATAATCATGACATAATTTATTAAATTACAATTTATTTCCACCTGATTTAAATTACTATAAAGTTCCCTTTCNCCCCCCCTCATACCATTGAGGCCCGCTACATTTCAGGCTCTGCGGGCCTAGGCGTTACACCACTGTCTATCATACTAGTCACTGTAGAAATATGGTTTCTTGGTTTGGTTATGCTTTAGATGCAAAGCTGATGGTTACATCCATTACTGTTTCCAGCCTGTGGTCTGGGCCTGTTTTTTATTCAAGCCATATATTTTCCACTACCAGCTGGCTAGGCCTGTCATAGCTTCATATACCTTATAATCTAACTTAAGACTAAGACAGGCACAACATCCAGTCCCCGGCTATTAATTCATCACTGTGAAATGGTAAACTCACATTTCACCAATACATTTTTCAGTCATGCTGGGAATCGAATCTGGGATCCTTAACTCAGTAGGCAAACACACTATCGACTGAGCTAAGGTGTCGGATTGATGCAAAACTGATTATTTTCGGTAAAAGTATTAAGTTAAATCGTTTAAGTGTGTATGTGATAAAATTGGCCCAAAATCATTTATCATAAATGTGTTAACAATATTTTGTCTACTTTTATCTTTCATGATTCAAGATTTCAAAATTTCTGGCAGTCCTGGCCAAAATAGTTTTGATAATAACTTTATATATATATATATATACAACACTATTACATGCAAATAATAGTATATATCAAACAAATATAACAATTATTCTGATTCGGACACAAATAATAGTATCTAGTAGTTAGCTTTCAATATACAATTTATTTCATGTTTAAATACACTTGATGCATTATGTGCAATACACTTTTTAAAATAAAACAAATATATACATATCCAACAAAATGACAGACACGGTTTCATAAAAAGAAGGACCACTAAAAGAGTCTTATGTAGGCCATTATACTCGTCTAGTGCTTAAAGATTCAGTACATTTTTTACAATAAGTAGTTGGTAGATAATTTACCTGTCTTCTAACGAATGTTATATATGTATAATGTATATATATAGCAATCCCACACGGCGTTGCCCGTGATCCATTGTGGTATAAGAATTATATAAGACCCCCCACCCCCACACACCCGATTTCAAATTATGGAAACATTATCTCTTAAATGTGATTATAAACAAAAATTAAAAATATTTTCTTCAAAAATTTGTTAAAAATAACCTAATTAAAAAGCTAATAGAAATTTAAAAATCCTACTTTGAGGTGCATTCGGACCCCCTTCCGTCCACCTATGTTAAAAATGTCAGAACTCTGCATGCCGTAGATTTGGCTGGCCATCGCACACAAACACACACTTCCTTTTATTATAATAGATGTAACATTCGTTAGAAGACACAGCGCGCTTTAAAACAATTCATTTGGACGCAATTTTTTTTTTAATACGAACAAAGATTGAGTTCATGTGATGCAATTTTGTGATCTTAATTTAAATTAGCTTTTTAAAAATATACATAACAAACACCTCCATGGCTTAATCCGCAATCGAATTATACCAACCGAGCGACCGCCACTGTTCGTGATGATGGTGCCAACATTGGTGGTGTCATGTGGTGAGCACAACTAACCCTTCGCCCGTTAATCTCAGTTTTATAGACCGGAGCTGCTATCTATTTATTCAAATAGTTCCTGATTTATCCTCACGAGGCTGAGTTTGGCCCATTGATTCACAGGAAAATTCTGGAAGTACCGAGGATTGAACTGGGGACTTTTTGGATCTGTAGCCAGGAACTCTGACTCTTTAGAACTCTTAGGAAAAAGAAAAATGGAGAAACTAACCACTGTATGTATCCTAGTGATGAAATAATAATTTAAACGACACACCATAATGTAATAATATTTTACTTAAACAGTTCCTCTTTACTCTATGTTTTTTCTTTGTACAGAATTGTATTTGACACAAAATAATTACGACACAGCTTTTTCTTAAAACAGAAAATGGGTTTTATTAAGATTTAGATATAATTCAAAATATGTTAAATAGATAAATAATACATTACTTTTAAATAAAATCCAATAGAATTATTCAATAAATTCGGCTTTACAGACCTCATGGTAATATTACGAATGTGTATTTCAATAAATAATAAATCACCAGCCATGGCTACAAGAAAGCCCCAGCTCTTACTCTATTCTTCAAATTAAATTAAGAGATAAATGTTTTTAGTTACAGTATGGGCTTAATTTTAATGTTATGATGACTAATTTATATTCAATTAAAAGAAATTTAATGAGCGTAGAAGTTGTGATTCGTATAATTTTTTTTAAAATAAGAAAGTGGGGTCGTATAAATTATGTACAATAGTTAAGATTTCTTGAAATCCTTTCATTATTATTTGAATATACTGGAGCTGATGATAGTTAAAGGGCAATTTTATTTATTACATTACAGCTATATTTAAATTAACATAGTTAAAAATGTGATTCTTTGTTTGACTAAAATATTTAATTCCAGAAATGTTGACAAGTCAGTCACATGTTTCATACAAAAGTATTTTTCAAATGTTTGTAGTGAGTATCTCTACGTGGTTTATAAACTTCAACTCTGGTTTCGTGTGAATGTATTTATTAACTACGATGTTAACACATGCATCTATGATTCACTTCCAATTTTAATGTTATTTTCAAGCAATTAGTTATCTCCATTATCCAATTTGTCTCATCAAATTATTTCTCTTCATACTTTAAATTCCCAATTAATTTAAAGCACCAACATTTTATTAGTGTCCTTTGATTAAATCACATTTATATATTCTCCTCCATAAATAATCTACAAAACAAATATCTTTTCACTATTTACAGCTTTATTTTGTTATGTACCGAATACCGATGATATATTTCAAATATTTTTATTTGTTTGAAATATCATACGTTAAATATTTGTTATTTAGATAAATTAAAAATATGAGATTAAAATTCTTAGCGCAACTAATGTTAAAAGGGAATAGTGGTAAAGTACTATCGGAAGTTAAAAGTATATAAAAAAAATTCCCAATTTACCAGGAAATAAAATGTTAAAATAGCTTTGTGCTATAAGCTGATTATATATCATTAATTGGACACTATAAATGAATAATTGGTTCTCCAAGAGTAATCACACAGCTGGTAACTCACGTTTAACGAGTGAACACACAGACAAACTTAATTCGAGACTCCAAACAAACTGAGTTGGATTTAGAACGGTCGCGTTTAAAACGTTCCAACTCGAGCTACAAATTAAAATCACTGCTTCAAAGTGGCTTTTTAAGCAGAGTACGATTGACTTTGTCCGGTTAGATAGAATTTGCAAAGTTAAACTGAAATATTGACATCTATTTCCGATAAACACCTCTCTCATTGATGGCTCGCTAAACAAATGTTTCTTTCAGCTGTTGTGTTTCCCAACACATAGATAAATTACCATAAATCATTGCTTTGTGTATTTGATTAATGGGGATGATAAGGCTTTCAGAAAATAGAATGAGAATATAAATATAAACTCGTATATATAAACAAACAAACAAACAAACAAACAAACGGAATACTCAAATTCTGAAGCTTCTATTTTAAATCTGGTAGCTATTGATGATAAAACAATCCATATATTTGTTAAAATGATTTTTTTTATCACAACTATAGAATTTGACCAAGGTATGTGTGATTGATTTTTTTTTACGTGTTTTGCTACCCGCCCAGGCTTAAGTTACCTTAATACTAGAAGAGCTTTGAAATGTTGTGCTGAAGGATACAGACAGGGTGACAAATGAAGTACTACGAAGAGCGGGGGGAGAAGAGAACCATTTTGGATGTGATTCTTCGGTACAAAGTGACCTGGATTGGACACATCCTTAGAAGGAACTGTTTTCTGTATGACGTCATAGAAGGAGAAGTTGAGGGAAAGAGGAGCTTAGGAAGGAGGATATAAATATCGGATGACTTGAAGGAAATAAGAACATTCTGTGAGCTGAAGGAGGAGGCAGAGGACAGGAGCATTGGAGGTCAAAGTTCACTGACAAAAGAAAGGGACCTGTCACAAAACAGAACAAATAATAATAATAATAATAATAATAATAATAATAATAATAGTGTAGGGGGTGAGAGAGTGAGAAACGATATAGGATAAGACCACCCCTAGAATACCCAACTAGGATTCAAACCCATACATCCCTTGTTAACATAAAATAAAGAATATATGAGCTTGACTTTCCCACCGATGCGGATTGTTTTTTCTCGACTAAAAAATGATCCAAAATAAACATTTTAGTTTATTATTTTTTTACAGTTTTGTTTCATTACACTTAATTTTTAAATAATTTTTTTTTTTTTTAAGAATATTTAATATATTCAAGATTTTATTTATCTGAGCATTCAAGATTATTTGGGTTAAACGTTTAGTGTCCAATGCCCTCAATTTAAGGGCAGTTCTTAAATTACGTAAGATATAGGGGTAAGGGGAGATGGAAAATCTTACAATCTCTTATGTAAGGGAAGGGGAGAGGGGGTTGAAAATAATTTAAAAAAAAAGCTTTATGTAATTTAAGGACTGGCCCAGTACTTAACAAAATAACAATTGGGTTCTCCTTACAAATTATATATGTTGAAATTTTAAAGAAGAAAGCTCCATTATTCCAATTAGAGATCTCATGTGAACAAATTCAGGATACGAGATTTCAATAAAAATGGCCTATGGTGGGAGGTCAAGGTTCAAATCTCAACCGAGTCCACTTGTAGTTCACAATAATGGGAGTTAACTTACTCTAAACTATCTTCCTTAAATTGCTAACTGACGGTACAAAAAACTCAAGATCACGGTTGATTAAACGAGAAATTAGGTACAGGATTACGCTTTAATCATAAATTGCATCGAAGTATACATTTTTATCAAAATTTATTGACACATACAAATTGGTATCAATTAAATATTTTTGTCATTTTAAAATAATAATTTTTCAATACTGTTTTATTTAAAAAAATATGCAGAAGTGGCCACATGGTCTATCGCACTACTCTCGCAGTAGCCTAGAATGCCGAGGACGGGGAGATTGAGGTTTGAATCTCGGTCGGGTGAATTGAGGGAGGTTTTACAAAAATTCTTTTCCACTCTCGCTCCACGCGCATGCAGGTACACTTCCTATTAATATAACCTTCCTAATCCCTACAACCATTAGCGTAATTTAGTAAGTAAGCGGGTGACCTGGCGGTCTATGAGTAAGGTGTCAGCCTTTTGTGCTGGGGGTGCGGGGTTAAATCCTAGGTCCCGGCACAGATTTATCTGATTGCCAAACCCTTCCTTCACCTCTGATAAGACGTGTATTAATCACAACTCGTGAATGTGGGGAATGCCAGGCCTCCACCGTGGGGTTAGAGACGTATGTGTGCAGAGCTCCGTGTTTATGTGCGTAAAAAGTGGTAAAAATGTGCAAATAGATTAAAAAAGTATATACTCCTGGCGCAGGATGTCGAGAGGGAAAATTTAAAAAGTGGTTGAAGAGGATCGGTTCACCGGTGTGCCGCCTATGAACAGTTCTCCTTTTGGGGATGAAGGAACTTAAAGGTCAGCGATTTTAAGGTATGGAAAAATCCGGATAAAAATTAGAAACATTTGGTTTTAGAAAAGACGAAAATCGGACAAGAACTTTAGGAGATATTAAAGTTTAAAGATGGGGTCATGGGAGCTCACCTCTGCCTTCCGGGTGATTTTCCTAAGAAAAGTAAATAGTAGGAGGTAAAGGGTACTTCTGAAGCAAAATTGTTTAAGAGAAATAACTTTAACAAATGAGAAGATAAACCATTCAATATAGGTATATAAATGATCGGTATTGAAAGAGGAATAAGAATTCAGTGGTGGACACAGAACAATTAAAATAAAGGTAAAACTTTTTAAGTTGAGTAGTTGGTGCCTGGGGTAGTACAGACTGGTAAAGTGGGTAAATAGAGGCGTAAAAAAAAAGACATGTCTAATGACGGTGGAAAAGCTGGGTATAAGGAAGGGTACAATGGCGATAGTGAGGATGAGGAGCCTTTGGATGTGGTTCGCGAGAAACTTAAGGTGGAGGAAGAAGGCGGTAAATTATGGCAGGAGTTCACGGAATGTTTGGAGGAATGTATTAAAAGAACAGGAGGTAAATCTGGTCTTAGGACCACTGAGAAAGTAACTATTATTTACATGAGGACGCTGGAGAGGTTGGCGAATAAAAAAGGGCAGGTGGAGCAACTAGAGAAAGAGAATAGAAGATTAAGAAAGAAGAATATAGAATTAGAGAAGAAATGTGCAATACATACTGCAGAGGAATAAAATAAGACATATGTACCCACATATGCTGTGGTAGCGGCCACTAAAAAGACTGGGTTGATAGAAGGAACCGAGAGCAAGGTGAGACAGGTGGATGAAAGTAAGAGACGAAGCACGGTGTATATTAAATCCAAGAAGGGGAAAGGTGTGGAGTATGTGGAAAAGTATCTTAAAGAGAAGATAGACCCGAGACAGAATAGAATGAAGATTAAATATAAGCATAGAGCGGGATAATACGTGGTCGTGGAGGCAGAGAATCCAGAAGAAGCGGATAGGATTAATGGGAACAAGGAGATAAAGAGTGAGTTGAGGTGTACGAAGCAGTGGTACGTGGATCCGTTGATGACCTTCTTTGACATAGATGCGGACATGTCTGATAAGGAACTAGCGGAGGCCGTATATATACAGAACTTTGAGGGGGAAGTAGAAAAGGAGACTTTTGAGAAGGAATTCTGTCCTAAGTTTAAAATAGGACCGAAAGGAAGGAAAACAGTTAACCATGTTGTGGAAGTAGGGGCGGAAATTAGGAAGAAGATTATATTGGAGGGCGTATATGTGAATTTTAGTAAGGTGCATGTAAAAGACTATGTGGAAGTGACTAGGTGCTACAACTGTGGCGAACTTGGACATATAAAGAGAATCTGTAAAGATAAGGAGAAATGCTTGAAATGTGGGGAAGAAGGACACAAGAGGAAGGAATGTAAAGGAAAGGTAGTATGTATTCCGTGTAAGGCAAAGAAAGTAAAGAAAGGGGAGAAAGCAAGTAGTGAACTGTGTGAGGATCCGAATGGCAAGGAGTGCACTACTTATAGGCTGATGATCAGGAGGATGTTGGAGCAGACGAGGTATGATGTGGATTAGGTAGGAATAAAGGAGATATGGGAAGAGAAAGAGGTGGATGGATCGGTGTGTGGTGCAAGAAACATAGATGAAGAAGTGTGGAGCAAACATAGGGGGCAAGGTGGGGGGAGTGAAGGACTTTGAGGTAATAGGGAATGGAGGAACATAGGAGTGGAGCACATAACAATAGTAGGAGGAAGAAAGTGAAGGGGTAGAGGAACAGGAGGCCGCGGATAAAGGAGTTAGGTTGAGGAGTGGGGTGGTAAAGGATCCTGATGTTTCGGGAACAGCTGATGGGGGATCCAGCGGATGCCAGCGGTGAAGGTCGCTGATGGACCGGGGATCAACGTTCCAGTTGGGGAACTCTGGAGATCAGGAGACAGCTGATATGGATAGAGACGGTAGGCTGTAGGGTGGACCGAGATGAGACTCCTGGATATCCGGAGCCCAGCTGAGTGCGGCATCCACTGGATTCCGGAGGTGGGAACCTCCTATGAACCATGGGGAGCCGCAGTTCCAGAGCCATGATGGAAGAATGAGTTGACGGTGGAATTCACCCCTCTGCTCAGTGGATCCCCACACTTGGAGACAAGTGTGTAGTAGGGTTCGAGCGAACGGGCTTCCGGACCGTCGGGGACCCTCTCCTTTGGCTGGCAACAGTCGTCTGTATGAGAGGACCAGGAAAAGACCGCAGCCTTGAGGAAGTGAATAGGATAAGTTAGGTTAAGCTCTTCTTTTATTTTTTTATTGAATGTACTATTTTCTAGTAATTAGTATTTAAGTTAGGTTTAGGTCCATGGTGTTGGCTTTGTGGGGAAGGTAGGCGGAGCGAGATCTTGATAGGGCGCCTCCCCTGGTGGTGAATAAGGGGATGCCCAGCCCTGTTGGGGCTCTTGCTGACCCGGAACCACCGGATCCGGTAGCGGTGGGATATCCAGTGGGGTGGGGTACCGGGGGCGTAATATACCCGGGGTGAACCAACTTGTTGAACAATAAATGGTAGACGGTAATATATGGACATTAGGTTTAGGCGCTAACATCGATGTAGTTAATAAATAAAAAGGAATTGTGAAATAGGAGAATAGAGTTAAGAAGGGTAGCACGCCCCAGTTTTTTTTAAATAGGTACTGGGGTTAGGTCTAGGATAATGTTCAGGTTGTCCCTTTTCACTTAGTCAAATATATTTGTTGTTTTGATAAGGTTGTTATTCTAAGAACTGTTTTGTTGTTTATCTAAATTGTATTTGACTGATTGTAGTACTAATGTTTTTATTTTAACTATGTCTAAATAAACTAAACTAAGCTATCCCTCCACCATGGTTAGGATCCCCGTTAAACTGTAGGTCCTCCATTTCATCTCACAATCACCCTACCATTACACATTAGCGTAAGTGCGTATAACCCAAATGGGTATTAAGACGCGGTGCTAATAATAATAGTAAGTAAGCTTATAATCCGAACGGTTAGTGATTTGTGGTGATATTTTTTTAATGACTAAAACAATACATCTCTTGAATTAAAACGCTAAAGGTATTTTCATTTTTTCCTCTCTATTAATAAAATTAAAAGTTTGTTTTACTGTCATGAGCATTGCATGATATCTACAGCCCGCAGAGGCCTGAAATTTAAACATTAATAGCTTCTTTGCATGAACATGTGCATCTCGAAGCAGGAATTCTAAAATATTTATTTAATTTTAAAAAAATAATTAAAAATTGGGTTGGAAGAAATAAAACTGAAAAGTTTTTTTGTTTATTTGAAACAAAAAAATAAATCATAGCCAGGGGTAACCACGCAATTCATTACATGATTACCTCGTACAAAGTCGACTACTTCTGCCATTTTCATGAATAAATCAATTAGCCTAAGTTGTAGACGATATAAAAAAATACGTTGACTCAATAAATACTTCATGATAAAAAATACAATTTTGTGACAGTGTAGGTCTAATTTTTTAATTATTTAAGAATGTATGGTTTTGGTTTCAATGTTCTATCTCTAAAACTCGCAGAATTTAACATAAATGCATTAACATTGACAATCCTATCTTGACTTACATCTTAGTAACAAGTAGGCTACGTCTTTAAGTAAAAGTGACTGACATTAAATCAAGTTATTGATAGGATTAGGAAAATAAAAGGGCTTGAAGTTATTGGTGATTAAAACCAATTTTAAGTTCTTTCTCGTACCGTAGCCCTCCACATTTTAATTTATTTTAGTTTATCTTTAGTATTATTAGCGTAAAGTACTACTGTTATCATTTGTACGCAAAGCCACTTGTTTTGAAAATAAAAAAATAGTTCCATCCTGCCCACATGACACGCTTGTGAAAGAAACATGTTACTAGTTGGGGCTCCATACAAATATGTCTCCATTGGAAACGAAATCAGTTCAGATGTCCAACAAAACATTTCTCTCAAACAAACATTCTCAGAGATAAACGAAATTTTTTTAGGAATTCTTGCGTCACTTTTATTTTCATTATGCGTTTAAACCTTTAGGGATAACAACTTCATATTTTGATGTTTTTTTTTAAACAATGGAGGGACAGAAAATAAATTAATACTGAAACGTTTTAAAATAACACAAATAGCACAAATATTTGAAAAAATAAAAAAATAAATGAGATTGCTAACATTTTACAAGCAAGGTATTTAGGTTTTTTTATAGTAATTAGTTCCTTCCATGTGTGTATATTCCATTTGTAGAAGATTTTTTTGTTTGTTTTTTATTTTTCACCCTCAACTATCCTCGTTCTCTACCTAACATTGTTCATCACCTCCCCTCTTCATCTACGTTAGCTATTTGCTTTATTGTTTAAAACAATTTCAAACTTTCAAACAAGGAGTAGAGAATACTACAAAGGTAAGTTCATGTTTTTAGCCACTTCAATGGCTGAATGGTCTAAGGCGTCCCTCTCGCAATAGACCGGATTGTCGATGACTGGAAGTACGGAATCAATGTGCAGAGGGTGTTTATTTCTAAATTGTTTTCCTCTCTCTCTATTCATGTAAATGTGGCTATACTTCCTCTAAATTAAACCCTACTCATTCCTAACACTTCAGCGTAATTAGTGCATAAGCCCAAACTGTTAGTAAGACGCAGTGCTAAAAAAAAGAATTCATTTTAAAAATCTACTAGTATTTGAAAAATTGATCAAAAACCAGTGAGATATATTTTCAAAGGAAATTATTTGAAAACATTGATACAACATTTCATTTATAAAAAATACTGACATATTTTAAGCACAAATATGTGTGGGGTATATTAAGTTATATTTTTCGATTTTAAAATGACATGACACTGACATAATTTTGGTTATTTTTTAATACCCTACTTTCAAAGTATAAGCTCAGAAATATTGTTCCACCGGAATTTTTTTCCCTCCCTCGGTTCGTGGTTTTGTTGTCAGAACACGCGTTGAATTACAAGTCTAATTAGCTGTGACGATTTGACAAGGAACGTAATTATATTTCCCACATGGAATACCAAGATTTATCGCGAGTCTACTACAGAGTAAACATACCGACAATATTAAACTGAGTACTATATTCGTCAAATCAGCCATAAATCAAGTGAAACCTTTGTTAATGCTCAAAAAACTAAAACGTCACGTATTAACTGAAAGGAACTATAAGCTTACTATTCATGGTTCCACTGTGGTGCAGTTCATAAAATAGAGCCATAGTATAATACGTCAAGGTAAGACTACCACCTTTCAGAGTAAATAGATTGTACGTTGCACATGGAAAGCTATTATTATTATTATTATTATTATTATTATGATTATTATTATTATGATTATGATTATTATTATTATTATTAGCACCGAGTCTTACTACCCGTTCGGGTTATACGCACTTACGCTATGTGTAATGGTAGGGTGATTGTGAGATTAAATGGAGGACCTACAGTTTAACGTGGAATCCGAACCACGGTGGTGGCCTGGCATTCCCCACATTCACAAGATGTCTTGTCAGAGGTGAAGGAAGGGTTTGGTAATCAGATATATCAGTGCCGGGACCAAGGATTGAACCCCGTATCCCCAACATAGAAGTCCGACACCTTACCCCTAGATCACCAGGTCACCTCACGGAAAGCTGTTTTAGCAATTTAAAAAAAATTAATTCTTCAAAAATTAACATGATAAGTTTGATAAATTATAAATGTCGGTAGCAGAATTCTCTAGTGGAGAATAATTTAACCATAAAAGTGTCAATATATTTATATTAAAACATATTTGCAATTAAATTTATGTATCTATTTAAAATGTCAAACAATTACTTTCAATAGTAATCCTTAGAGTTATAACAATTTCCCACAATTTTCAAATTTCATAAATATTCAAG
This sequence comes from Timema monikensis, assembly GCA_902151445.1. Classification (NCBI taxonomy): domain Eukaryota; kingdom Metazoa; phylum Arthropoda; class Insecta; order Phasmatodea; family Timematidae; genus Timema; species Timema monikensis. Next base: position 151,110 of record CABFVZ010001539.1, on the reverse strand, counting down.
GACTCTGAAATTTTAGAGAAAGACCATTATTTTTTCCGACAGTACTTTTTGAGTTCTACTCAATTGTTTTTAATTTTATATACACCAACAAAATAATAATTTTAACAGCTGTTCTCTGTGGATGTGAACGTGGTCTCTTACCACACACGACGAAAATATATCTAGGGTTTTCGAAAACAAAGTGTTTAGGAAGATATTTGGTAAAGAAAAAAAGGGATGAACACGCGAGTAATTATTTTAAACATGAACCTGGCTTAAAGGAGTGCACATTTTTTTCTTTGTTTCGGCCTAAATGCGAGAAGAATATTTGGATTTCATTCACCTGTACGCTGAATGCAGCACAAATTAAGGCACTCATAATATTTAAATAGCAGCTTATAAATAAATTAGAGTGTCAGAATGATACTGAAATATTAATAAATTAAAGATGTAACAAAAATGTTGTTTATCATTTGAAAATTTATTTAATATTTTTCAATAAACTACTTTTTATAATAACATTTATATATGGAATGTATTCTGTTGTGTATTATTCAACTACTAGATTTTTTCAAGGTCCTTTATATAAAAACAATATTTTTAACAAATAGACTTTGAAATATCTCAGATAGTAAACCATACAGAATTGAATGTTCAAATGAATACTTTTAAAGAACTATATCCTTTTGTTACGTTTGCCTTATTGTTTTAAAAACAGTGTTACATAAAGTACTGCCTGAGACAATTTAATAATTACTAATAAGGAATAGTGAGTGATAATTAGGGCAATTACGAGAGTTTTTATTTATAATACTATTCGCGCACTGTTTCCCCCATTTATATTCAACTAACAAACCAATAAACCTACTTTAAAGAGCAACACAGTAAATAAAAAATAATGATGTGTTTTTTAAATTTGATAGTACAAAACATAACCACTTCAAATAAAGCAATTATATTTTGTGTGAACAACTACTTACAAAATATTACAATAAATAATAACTAAAAAAAAAGTATCGTTGTTAATCTGTCCCTTTGATCATTTGATTATACTATTGGTAATCTAATTATATCACTAATTGCATAACACGCAAAATATTTTTCATTCACAGTCCATACATTTCTTGTAATTATTCTCTGTTTAGTCTTTTTCCATCACAATGACAATGTTTTTATTATTTTTATTTTACAAAATAATGAATGATAGTACAGTAACTGGTTTACAATCTTTATCCACCTCCCAAAATTCATCAAAATATATTTTTATTTATTGGTACCCGCCTCACAACCCACCAAGAAGGAGTCTATACATACACGTCCTCACTGTTCACGTCCGTTTTATCACCTGGAGACGAGACTTGCCCACTGTGACGTCACAGGTCCCAGCAGCAAGAGTAGTACCGACAAATGTCGCGTCAAGGCGCCACTACTACTGTTCCCGTGCTGCATTGCGGCCGGGTGTTCGCCTGGAATGAGTCAGGACAGATTATAGTTTGCGTCACAAATAGTTGGTTTCAATAGATTTTTTTATTCCATTACTGTTTCCAACCTGTGATCAGTTTTTTATCCAAGCCATATATTTTCCACTACCGGCTTACTAGGCCTGTCGTAGCATCATATACTCTATAATCTAACTTAAGACTAGGGCAAGCACAACCTCCAGTCCCCGGACGCTAATTTATCAATGTGAAAGGGAAAACCCACATTTCACAAATAATAAATTCTCCGACCATGCCAGAAATAGAACTCAGGATCCTTAGATCAGTAGACAGACACGCTACCGACTGAGCTAGGGTGTTGGATTGGTTTCAGTAGTCACTTTCCCAAAAACGACCCATTTGTTTTAAGAGCAATCTTTCTATCACTCCTTTTTTAAAATCTAGACTGTACGCTACCATTGGTGTCTGGAAATCTGCGTCTTCCCAGGAAAAAGGGAAAACTGCGCCCTCGCATGAATCATCACACTAATAGGTGGGAGAGTGCACCCACACAACCTTGTCTGTCTCACCTAAATAATTTTAACAAGGTCATGTGAACACTTTTCTCACTTTCCTCAAGACCTTACCATTTTCATCGGCGTAGATCGGTTCATCACATCCTTTTGTTTATGGGGGATTTCAAATCGACTCATCACACATCATGAGGTCTTGAGGAGGTCAAAGTACATCGATTCATAGCACCTGTATCTTTGCCTGTTGTTTAGGTTAGGTCAGACTAGGTTAGGTTTTTCAATGAAATACAGATTAGTGTGTATCTGTAAGCATTTGATGTGATCGTATAAATTGAAGTTACCAAACTAATTATTGATGACCTTTTACTCCATTTTTTGAATCCAGGCTAAACTCTTCAAATACTTTGTTAGGTCCTTGGACGTACTTGTTTTGAAAGTGTGTAAAACATTGTGTGGGACGCACTTTTCCCCACATAATGGTGTGATAATTGATATAAGGGCGCAGTTTTCCCCAGGGGAAATTTTCTTCCTAATCCCTCCCATTCTCATGAAAGGTAAATTCTGTTCAGCGTAGGAATTGTTTTCTGAAAGGCCTTTTCCCCTACCAGAGATCTATTATATAGTAGGATATTGTTTGGGAAAAAGACCTTTCACAGAGTAATTCCTACCATGAATGGAGTATAGCAGCAGCCTTACCTTTGCTGGATTACACTATGAACCTATTTTACAATCTGCGTCATAGTGGAATAATATAAGGTAAGCTCACTACCTTACAGGGTATACGAAGGATACAATATTGGGGATGATTATGTTCGATTAAATTGTAATGATCACTCACAAAACACTGGTTATTAATGCCTTCATTTAATGTGGGATTGAAGGGGAACGCGAGTTAAAGCCAGTATTTTGGAAGTTTTTTTTATAAACAAATTCTATTTTTTGGACACAGTAAATAAAATATCACTACAGTAGATGCGTTAGGCTTAATTGTATGCACATGGTAATATCATTAAGAATTCATGTGCTAAGCACTCAAGTGCTAAAAAATAAACATTTTCAGTATAAAGAATAAACTACTTTTATTTTTTTAAACTTAAAAAAATCTTTAAACTAAATATAACTAGGAATATAAGAGCCTAAATTCTACACCAAATTTTGCATTTTCGCTTTCTCTAGACCCCTTGGAAAGAGACGTTTTGTGATCATAAAAAATCTATCTCTAGATTTTGATAAAATATCGACGTTTAATTACACCCTGAAAGTGTAAAAGAGTTATTTGCGATGCAATATGTCTGTATCGCTGCCTAGAGCCGAAATCATTTTATCGATCGGCCTAAAACTTTGTATCTAGGGTTTTCATAACCCCCTCCGCCCCTACGGAGTTTTTATTTGAATTAGTTCTAAACCTAAAATCAAGTGTATTTTACCGAAGGGCAAAAAGAGAACAAAATAATTTTTTCCCAAATTTGCTCTAATGATGGCGATTAAATTTGGTCGGATAACCTACAACGTAAAGTCAAGGTTCTAATATCAAAACAGTGCACTGTAGAATCGGGCGGGGAGGGTTTCATCATGTAGCTCAGACCTGTGGATTTCCCACTCTATCTCTCTCTCTTCACGTTTATATAACTTTTTATAAGCTAAGCTAATAAACATTTATTAAGTCATTAAATAGATTTTGAGTTAAAACGAACGAATTAGAATAGAACAAAAAAAAAAAGGTCTAAGCCTTACAAACTATAAGAACATACATGTTATTATTAGACTCTAGGATAGACAAAATAACAGGAACTCCTAACCTTATTTCACTGACAAATAAATAATAACTATCAAAATGTTACAGTGTTAAAGGTTCGACCTTCCCAGAGAACCGAATCCAGTTCTACTAGAACCTTCTGACTAAACTGACGTCAGAAAATAAGTTTCTCTTAGGGTGGGGGTAGCAACACGTTAGGGTTATATATTTACATACTAATTTTGCTAGTGGTTTTAGGGATTAGGAAGGTTGAATCTAGAGGAAGTGCACCCGCATTTTCATGGAGAGAGAGAGAGAGTGGTAAACCAATTTGGAATAAAAACCTCTCAGTACATCTATATAAGGGCCTTGATCTTCCTTCATAGGTAGTCTAGTCTTTTGCGAGAGTAGCGTTAGACCACGCGGCCACCGAAGCGGAAAGGGCTATTTTAGAACAGTTCTTAGTAACTATGTAATGTCCCAACTTGTAAACTGTATGCTGTTTTGAAAAATTATGGGTGAATTATATCTTATTTTCATTTATATGTTTTGTGTAAGAAACTGTATGTAATATTCCTAACACACTTTATCTAAGACTGAGACTACAGTTTTGAATATTTTATTTATATTTTATATTTTAAATTCGGGGTTTATCTTTATTTATAATATAATTTTAAATTTTTATTTTAGAATATTTAAACCCTTCAGGCACTTTAAAAGTAAATATTTTTATTTTATATTAAATGTGCTAACTGGATGCGTTAAACAATGAAACCAAGGGAAGAGCTCAGTTAGCACATAGTTTCCGCTACCAGATAAATAAACCTTTTCTTAAGCATAATTCATTCACGACCTAAGTTTACTTGGATGACAGCTCGAAATGTTACTAGAAGTAATCCCTAATATATCACTACGCCAACAGCTGACATCAATCACTTTGGATGACTGTAATGAAAACAGACGGTAATATATTAATGTGATAGCTAACCACAGTAATTTAGGCCAATATTATTTATATATTTATTTAAGGACGGACACAAAGTTTATTTATTGTTTTATTCCACTTAAAAAAATATTCGTACCACTTTCACAAAAACTTCTAACGAACATAGCTTCAAAATGGCGACTGACGATTTTATTTGGCATCCTATATTTTTCCATCCTCATTACATGCCCATATCAACTCAGTCTTGCTTCCTCTACTATCTCATGTACTCCAATTATCCTCATTACATGACCATACCATCTCAGTCTTGCTTCCTCTACTATCTCATGTACTCCAATATCCTCATTACATGACCATACCATCTTAGTCTTGCTACCTCTACTATCTCATGTACACCAATATCCTCATTACATGACCATACCACCTCAGTCTTGCTTCCTCTACTATCTCATGTAAACCAACATCCTCATTACATGTCCATACCACCTCAGTCTTGCTTCCTCTACTATCTCATGTAAACCAACATCCTCATTACATGTCCATACCATCTTAGTCTTGCTTCCTCTACTATCTCATGTACACCAACATCCTCATTACATGTCCATACCATCTTAGTCTTGCTTCCTCTACTATCTCATGTACACCAACATCCTCATTACATGCCCATACCATCTCAGTCTTGCTTCCTCTACTATCTCATGTAGCCTACTCCTTGTGCCCCAACTATTCCCCCAATTACTTTATTCCTAATCTGGTTTCTCCTCATGACAGCTAACAGACACATCACAAACTTCATTCCCATGGCCTCCACTTTCCTATTTCTAGCCTCTCTTACATTCAATGTCCATGATTCTGCTGCATATGTGTCTATAGGTACAAAGTACTCCGTGTACATCACTTCCTTACACTTCAAGGGCACTTCTCTTTACCACCACAGGTCTCTTACACACCTATAGAACAACTCTCCCTGCTGTCCTCTTCTCACTACATCCTCTCAACTCCCACCTTTCTCCTCAATCTCGCTTCCAAGATATTTTACGTTCTGTACTTTTCTCAACTCTACTACATCCAACCTTATAGCTTTATTATGCCTTATCCTCTTCCTTGTCATTACCATCACTTTGCACTTTGCTACCAAATATATTCTATAAACATGTCAATAATGTGAAAGAGATTGAGAGTCAGAGGGAAAGAGAAGGACAGAGGAAGGAGCAACTTTCAAGCTTCAGATTCACAGTCTGACACTCAAACCAACCCATAACTTACAAAGGAAAGCCCACATAGATTAAGTAATGTATGAGTATACATTCCCAACATCTCTTGATATCTACCTAAACAATTCTAAAAGTATAAGTTCTGTTCTTGAATCCTGTAGGTTGACTCTTGTCAGGCTGAACGCCATTTTTTTACTTTCTTGTGACCCCTCAGAGAGAAAGTATTGTGACCGTAAAAATAAAATTGATTCAAAGATATTTCTGGATGTTGCCGTTTCATGACTACTTGAACCCGGGAAAGTGGTTTACGTGATGCCGTCTGTCTGTCTGCCTGTCTGTTACTGGTACTAGAGCCGAAACAATTTTACCGATCAATATCAAACTTACCCTCGCTTCTTGGACTAGACTGAAGATGATGGAGAGATCGAGGTTCGAATCTCGGTCGTATTTACTGGGGGTGGTTTTTCATAAATGTTTTTCCACTCTCTCTCTCTCTCTCTCTCTCTCTCTCTATCTATCTCTCTCTACAAAAATGTGGGTAGACTTTCTCTAAATATAGCCTTTCTCATCCCTTGGACCATTAGCACATAAGCGTATAACCCGAACGGTTACTAAGCCGTGATGCTAAACATATATAAATCTCTCTTTGTATCTATGGTGTTCATAAAAGTTTCCCCATAGGTGTCTTAGGACTCATATACTAACCTTAAAATTAACAGTAGTTTATGTAAGAGCAGAAATAAAATACAAAGAGTTTATCTCGAAATAAAATCTAACGGTTTTGATTAAAATTCTATTCCAGGCATTACAAACGGCACAGCTAATTTTTCCGGAAAAATAACTTGGGGTGTATTTTACTCAAGCGGATGCCTCCATTTGAGAGCTTATCCCTGCAACTCTTTGACAGAGACGTATCATTGCAAAGTTGTAGGACTATTAATAGGGAGCTGCTCTTCGGTGGACCAAGATGGTATCTCCCCCACCCCCCCTCTGTGTTTCTGTAACAGAGTATATTATTTCATCTATGCTCTTTGGTCAGTTAATGTGATGTTCTTGTATCCAATGTGTTTCTGCAACAATGTGTATTATTTTTTTCACCTATCTTACAAGCTCGAAGCGAACATCTCTATTTTTAGGTAAACGATCGAGAAAATAAGTACCATTTATTTGTTTTTGCGGCTGCTGTGTGAGCTGTTTTTTTATCCATGGCAAAAAGCCTTTGTACGTTGCAAATAGGCAATATATTGTACAATCCTGGTTTGCTAGGAAGTATTTTCTCAATCTCCCAGGGGCTACCCATTGGCAAGAGAACTGTCTTGAATCTGAAGTCATTGGAGATACCTTTTCCTATATACTATCACATACAATCAACTTTTATTAAGAAGAATCTTATTTTATAGAGATAATGGTTAATTTAATTTATTTGTACGTATCCATAAGTCAAGTCATGTTATTTGCATCTGTCACATTTAATAGATATAATCAATAATTATAAAATAACACTAGTAATAGATACAATGTTATCAATATTGACTACAAAAATAATTTTTTAATTTTTTAAAAGGACCTTTCTACTAAAATTGGATTGTACGTATATACTTAGATTCAAATTTTCTCTTTATTTGCCCTTAATATACCTCGAGTATAAAAACGAAAAATTGCCTTACTACAGTGAGAAATATAAATTTGATGCGTCCTGCCGGGACTCAAACACATACCCCTTGACACGATAGCTGTATTACAACATAACACAATAAATCTGCCTTAGCGCTCTCGTACACGGCACGCAGATAAATACTTTCATTATTTGTATAAAAGTATTTAAATACACCCTCTTTACCTACAGAGCACTGGCTTTCTAATGCCTTATATTTTATTTGGATGATTTAAGTTATAATTATTTTATTTCAGATATTCATTTAATATTATCTCTAATCACAATCAAATAATCTAATTTAAGGGTACAAGAGGAAAAGGAATAAAGTTGTTGTGTTGGCAAGTTTGTGTAGTGTGTGACTGTCTATCCTAATATCTTGTATCCTTGTATTTAGCTGTAAAAATGTATTATTAAAAGATGTTTTATTAAAGGATATTTTAATGTCAAACAATACTCCTAAATCTAGTGAACGTGACAAAGTAACCTGTCAAAATACAGATCTTGTGTGACCTAGTCGCTGTTTTTATCTCTAACACAGGGGATCTGGTGGTCTAGGGGGTAAGGTGTCAGACTTCTGTGCTGGGGGTCCGGGGCTCAATACTAGGTCCCGGCACAGATTTATCTGATTGTCATTTTAACCCTTCCTTCCCTTCTGACAAGACGTGTATTAATCATAATTTATGAACGTGTGGGATGTCAGACCTCCACCGTGGTTTGGATCCCACGTTAAACTGTAGGTCCTCCATTTCATCTCACAATCACCCTACCATTGCACATTAGTGTAACAGCCCGACAACAGCGTAGCCCGAACAGGTAGTAAAGACGTGGTGCTAATAATAATATATCTCTGAACAGTTGGTGGTTATCCATGCCATGCAGTTGTATAGTTTAGTGGTGCTTAGAAAATAAGAATAATAGGAATGAAAGTTTTATGTGCATCATCCTATTAATAAGCGAAGTTTCGTGAACCAGTCACACACATTATTTCAAATGCCAAAAATTCCCCCAGAAAGTTTAAATTTATTTATTTAGCACTGCGTCTTACCACCCGTTCGGGTTTTACGCTTAAGTACTAATTACGCTAATGGGTTAGGAATAGGGAAGTTTGAATTTAGATGAAGTGAACTCGCATTTGCGTGGAGGGAGAGTGGAAAAAACATGTAGGAAAAACAATGCCAGTTCACCCGAGCGAGATTCAAACCTCGATCTCCTCATCCTTGGGAGTCTAAATATTTATATTATTACGTCTTTAGACGTGATATATGTCTATACTTTTGCAAGAAAATACTTTTCAATGATTGAATTAAAACTTTGCAGAGCTAGGTACATCACCAGACCCATCCTTGTAGGCACTGGATCTACGGGTCAAGCTAATTTAATTCCTTCAAAGTAAATTCGGGTACATTTCCTATCAATTATAACTTCTTCCACGCCCTATTAGCGTAATCAATATATATATATATATATATATATATATATATGCGTGTAATCTGAACTGGCAGTGAGAAATTATGGGGGAAAGAGTTCACCAGATTAAAGAATTGGCGTTTCACTTGGATTGACAATTAATTTAAACGCTATTCAATTAAAATTTAACCCACTTCGGTGGCTGATTGGTTTATGTCACTACTCTTGAAATAGACTATACTGCCGACTACAGGAAGATCCGAGTTTCGAATCTTGGTTGGGTGTACTTAGGGTGGTTTTTCCAAAATGGTTTCCCACTCAAATTCAGGTACACTTCATATAAATATAACCGCCCTCATCTCTAAAACAATTAACGTATTTAGTATATAAGCGTATAGCCCGAACGGTTAGTAAGACGCAGTGCTAACAAAATAATAATTTCATAAGGTTCTTATCCGATATATCTTTTTTTTTCTGTGACAATTTTGTGGGTAATGTTCTGGTCAGTTGCGCCCTAGTTTTTTTTTTAAAAAAAGGTCTGCTATTCCTTCGTCCTCTTATTGTCTCCAAGACCGACCTAGACACTAAAACCCACGTGTCTGTACGGCCCCAAATTAACGCCATATTTCATCCAGTACGGCCTCTTGGACTGTTACATGGAGTGGTTTGGTCAAACCTGTATGTGGTTCCGGAAACTGACACAAGGTATATTGTACATTGAGGCATTCATCCAGCAGCTCATTCACAGTTCAACTTTCATGGGAAGAGCTTTATCTGATAGATAGAAACAATTAATAAATTTACTTTAACGTATTAAAACGCCAGGTAATGTTATCTTCTGCTCTCACTTATGATACATTCATCAATAACTATAAAATACCACGTTTAAAAGGTTGGTCGTAATGTTTGCATTCTATAAAGGCCATGCTTATGAAAATTCTACTATATCAGTTGCATTTTTGAAACGGTTGTACACTCCCCAGCTAAAGATTACGAATAAAATTATTATTATTATTATTATTATTATTATTATTATTAGCACCGCGTCTTACTACCCGTTTGGGTTATACGCACTCACGCCAATGTGTAATGGTAGGGTGATTGTGAAATGAAATGGAGGACCTACAGTTTAACGTGGGATACGAACCACGGTGGAGGCCTGGCATTCCACACATTCACAAGTTGTGATTAATACACGTCTTGTCAGAGGTGAAGGAAGCGTTAGGCATCAGATAAATCTGTGCGGGGACCGAGGATTGAACCCCAGACCCCAGCAAAGAAGTCCGACACCTTATCCCTAGACCGCCAGATTACGAATAAAAGCCCCGTGTTCATTTAGATAAAGTTTTTTATTTTAGTACCACGTCTCACTAAGCGTTCAGATTATACTAATATGTACTAACTACACTGATGTGTTAGGATTAGAAAGGCCTAGTTTAGAGGAATTGTACACACGTTTGAGTGGGAAACCATTTAGGGAAAACCACCTTCACTACACCGGACCGGGATTTGAACCTTGTTCTCTCTATAATCGGCAGTAGAGTCTATCGTGAGAGTGACGTCTTAGGTCATGCGACCACTGAAACTGGCTAAATACAGGTGATAAAAATGTTTGTTTAGAAACTTAAGTTTAATTAAGGGATCTCAATCTCACTATTTTTACAGTAGCTCCATAACTTCTTTGGTGCTGACTGACAACTGACAACTGACAGCTAAAAGCTTTGGAAAGTTACCAGACCAAATTATGTATCCCTACGCCGAACCATATGATCTGCAAAAACATGTGTTTAGCAGCTGTAACTTCTAACAGTTAAAATTTAGGTATATACCTAATTGTTGACTGTCAGAAGTCAGCTGTGAGCTGTCAGTCAGCACCAAAGAAGCCATGGGGCTACTGTAGCTAGATTTAAATGTTACTTAAACTGAATTTATTAGATTAATTTTATTTATTAGTTTTTAATTACTTTGCATAAAATTAATACATTTCTATACATATTCAATTTTATTAGTGTATTTATAATGTAAAATACAATTATAAAAAAATGTTTATCACTCAAAATGTATATATTTGTTTCCCGTATCACTTCCAATCGTCATTAGAGCTAAGATGTTAGGCTTGAAGTGACACGACCTACTCTAGAAAGGGGGGCGGTAGTTCTACCTGTGTCATCTATCGTTGGGGATTTCCCATACCATCTCCACTGTAATGTGGGTGCATCTTTATATATTATCTTTCTCACCCTTGGCTATTAAATTAAGTCCCTAGTAACCACGAGAAGACAGAGGTTTGAGTCTCGGTCAGGTGTTTTTCACTCTGTCTCCACGCAAATTCAGGTACGCTTTCTCTAAATTAAACCTTCATAATCCCTAAAAAATTAGCTTACAGACCAAACGGGTTGTAAGACATGGTGATAAAAAATAAAATAGCCATTTCAATTTAAAACAATTATCCTCGTATCCGAGTACTGAACGCCAGATAATTTAAATAAAATAATGCATTATAAGTCAAATTAATTAATGTACATTAATTATTATGCAAATATGTAGATTAATTTTGGTTGCGGGTACAAATCTGGCTGGATACAGCTATCAATTAAATTAAATTAAGTTGGAAAAATGACACCTGGACAAGGGAGTCGAACCCAATTGTCTTTGAGCCATCTATCTTTGTCTCAATTCTCGTTTACATGTGTAATTTTTCCAACTATCTTTCATTTCATTGAGTACTGAATTTAGTTTCGTCAAAACTCAAGTTTTATTTAAAAAAAAACTAGCAATTATTCACGGCATTGCCCGTGACCCACTGTGGTATAAGAATTATATAATGTTTTTG